>VUYV01000043.1:1040682-1089459 GCA_008711295.1 Anarhynchus alexandrinus | reverse complement strand
AGTATTGACCCCTGGGGGACACCGCTGGTTACAGGCCTCCAACTAGACTCTGTGCCGCTGATCACAACCCTCTGAGTTCTGTCACACAGCCAGCTCTCAATCCACCTTGCTGTCACCTCATCCAACCCACACTTCCTCAGCTTCCTAATGAGGATGTTATGGGAGACAGTGTCAAAAGCCTTGCTGAAGTCAAGGTAGATGACATCTACTGCTCTCCCCTCATCCAGCCAACCAGTTATAACATCATAGAAGGCTATCAGATTGGTCAAGCATGATTTACCCTTGGTAAATCCATGTTGACCACTTCCAATAACTCCCTGTTCCTCAACATGTTTGGAGATGACATCCAGAATGAGTCGCTCCATTACCTTCCCAGGGACAGAGGTGAGACTAACCGGCCTGTAGTTCCCCGGGTCTTCCTTCTTGCCTTTTTTGAAGATTGGAGTAATGTCGGCCTTCCTCCAGTCCTCCGGCACCTCTCCTGTTCCCCTTCTTCCCTTATAACTATTTTATCTGTTATATTGACTGCCTTCAGTATATTTTTCTGTTTATGTAACAACTGCAATTCCTTAGCTTTTCCCTTAGACCCGTGTATTTTAGCTCTCTGCTTATTTTCACTGCTCTACTCTGGAACAGTTCCAGTTGGGCCACATTTTTCTTGACCTCTTGCTAATACTGCTTGGCTGGGAGCTGGGATTGAGGGAAGGAGTGGGAATCCTATGTTGGAGTAATTCCTGATATCAAATTTTGCAGAAAGTGGGGGGAGAAGGGAAGGAAAGAAAAAGTGGAAGAAAGTGACCATAGACCTCCTGTAAGTCCCAAGTTTCAGGGTAATTTGCTGATACGAGTTCAGAGGATTTAGCACTGAGAAGTGCAAAACAATGCACTTTGGAAAGAACTACTTAAACTACACACAAATATATATGTATGTACATGTGGGGATTAGGTTTTACTTGGCTGCAACCTCTCTGGGGAAAAAAAAAGATGTCAACGAAGACATCATCTCTATGTGCAGAGCTGGTAAAAAAAAACAATAGCAAAAATGTCAGGTTGTATGAAAGAGGGAAGAAGAATAATGTAGAACACTTTAAAGTAGGATTACATCAATTGGTGTTACAGCTCCAGCTAAACTACTGCATTCAGTTCTGGTTGCTTCATTTCTAAATGGCCATTGCAGAGACCAAGCCAGACAAGAGCCCAACAAAATTATTAAAGACACGTCATGGAGGATTTGGAGAGTCTATGCCAGATGAAGTTAAAAAAAGACTAGGATGACTTAATTTGAAAAGTGCAAAGTAATAGAGAATAAAAGAGACAAGAGATAATGAATTCCATTCTGTCCCACGGCCTAAATGCAAGTCAGCTCTTGATGAAATAAAAAGGCACAAATTTAATATGGATCAAAGGAAATTTTGTCCTCAGTACAGCATAACAGCCAGATATCTTGGCCTAACTTTTGTGTGCCTGGCACAATTCAATGCAAGACAGAAGTACAGCAGTATTTTTAAGCTATTTCTGCTCCTTTTTGATAAGAGGACCGTTGCTCTGTGTCCTGGGCCAGGTCTGCTGCTGCAGGACAGCAGGGTGCAAACTAAAAGGGTCATTTGGGTGGCCAGTGTGCCCATACCACTCAGGACTGAGCTCTTGCTGACCACTCCAGTATTGCTGCTATAGAAGTGCTTCATTTTTCATTAACTCCTGCTGCAGAAAATCTTGCTTTGCAGTGTCACTCCTTATAAGATTCGCAGTGCACTTCCCGAGCTGTAGGTTTCTAGCAGTCTCAAATGTGTCTGAGCTACTAGATGCCAACCTCAGTTGAGTAAACAGATCTTTCAAGGGAAGTGCTTTTTCATGTTGTGTTTTATGTAGAGAGATAAACAGCATTTTTCACCTTTTGTTGTTGTCTGAACAATGTAAGCACAAATATTGCTGAGGATCACAATGCCTGATGTATCTTGGGAATACACTATCCATCAAGAGTAAAACAGAGGCAGAAGGGAGGAAAAATTTTTAATAGTTGCGTCTCTTACTTATTTCATGACTTGGCAAAACTGCCTCCTCATGAGGTAATCTGTGTAGCTCTGTGTGGCCATTGTCTCCAGTTATTTATCTTGATTCAGCTAATATGGCTAGTATCCAGAATAAGCCAGCTGGTTTGAGAAAAGCTCAGGTCAGGGAAATAAAACTTGAGATTATACCTGTTCAAATGAGAGGAGAATTAAAATCAAGAGGTATTTGGTGGACTTCCTTGAAGTGTCCCCATTTGCATTTACACTACTGTAATAATTTTGTGGGTTTTTGAAGCTCCTTCTCCATCAAAAAATTCTTCCTGTCATCTTGGGAGCATCTCTCTAAAGCTACCTGAGTGGGCTTTGGCTCTTAGGTTTTAATTAGGCTCAAGAAAAGATTCTCTTAATTAGGGCTCCTGATTGAAGGAGCTTTAGGAGCATTCCCTGATTAGGATTAGGAAGGAATTAACTCCCTAAGTTCTGGTTTTCTGGCCATCTATGGTACCCTGCCAGAATTCAGCGCTAATTGCTTCATGAACAGAAGGGATAGCGCAGCACCGTCTGGCAGTGGAAGCAGGCACTGGTCCTTCCTCATGCATCCTGGAGATCCCTTTGGACAAAGCAACAGAACCTTTATTATCATAGCATGTCTGGTTCTATCACCATGACTTTGTCTATACTTAGAAGTGATTGGGCAGTGACCAAGAGCATGAATTTGAACTGAATTCGCAAAGCTGCACCAGTGCATGCAATCAGAGGGCTGCTACTTCACACAAAAGCATATACTGTACCTCAAGCACCAGGAGATGATTTACTGCAAAGTAGGTTGTAAGCACTGAATTTACAGTCATGTATGTAATATCCCTATATGGAGCTCTGTCTCTTTTGATAGGTAGGAAGGAGCAACTAGGGGAATGTCTGCAAGGGAGCTCACATGCCAGTTGTGAGAGTGGCCTGGCTAAGAGGAGGCTGGACAACTTTGTAGATGTGGCAGGGCACCCTAGGAATATGTTAAGGAATAAAGAAGGAAGACACTTTAGTTAACTCCAGGCTTTCTGCTCCATGTGTAAGACTAATTTTATATGGCTCAGGGAACCAAATGTGATGCAGAACCAGGAATAGAGTGTTTCTTTAACAAGAAAGGTGCAGGCTATTGATAAATTTGAAGACTTTGGTGGCACGGGGAAGAGAATGATTCACGTAGTGAAAATACCAGGTATTTGAGGAACTCCCTATATTCAGATGATCAAATCTGCTAAGATATCAGTAACGTGAAAGAGCCTTATTTAATTGCTTGTAGAGAGAGGAAAAAGGTTGAATTCTGTATTGTCAAAAACACAGACTAGGGCCTTAAAGCTGCACTTCATAGAGGTAATAGTGTTTCTGAGAAAAAGAGTAATTTGAAATGGTCATCCTCCAGGAACTTAGACTATTCAGCTAGAGGAAAGCATTTGAAGGAAAAACAGTGCAATACCAGAGAAAGAATAAGCTTCTGGTTTTAATAGACGGTGGGATTATTCAAGTAAACATGGCATAGAATAAGGTTATAAAGGGGACGTGGCAATAATAATAACTGAGGTTAAACAATAAAACAATGCCAGAACCAAAATTAGATTTTACATCTGCACGTGACATGTACAAAATGGGTGTGCGTCTGGTTGCTCATGAAAACGTATTTATATATTGGTAGATAAAGCACTTTTCATAATGGTATGACACACTTAAAAGTTTGGGGTAGGGATTGGACTTTGAAGTCACTTTAATTGAAGTTACTAGCTTTCAAAAGTACACAGTATCAGGCAGACACAGTTTTTAATGTGGTTCAACCAGCCCAGCTTCAAAAATCTCTGTGCACTTTGTAACACAGCCCCCATAACTATTTACGATTGAGTGAGATGATTTCCCCTGGCTCACAAATCAAATTGCAGTGGCAGAACAGGGACCAGGGCAGAAGAATTAAAACTCTCAGCACTGCTTATTCTTGCCACTAGATCAAACTCTTGCTTCCACACTTCAGCACAGTACAGCCTTCATTAGGAAAAAACACTTTAAACAAACAGATGAAGTGCACATAATATTTTTATTCCTCAAAATCTGGAATACTATATGCCATTAACACTGAGTCATTGAAATTGCTCCAAAATGAAATATTATAGTGTGTTGTGCCAATGCCTTTAAAGTCTTTGTGTTAAGGTTTCAACAAGAGAAACCAAAACAAAACTCCAAACCTGAAATTTCCAGTCTAGGCATCACATTTCAGTCTCAATGCAAGGGAAATATCAAAGCATTATGAGCCATCATGTCCACACAGAGAGGCAGATAAAAGTCTAAAGTCGACAAAGATCAGACTGCAAATAGGATACACATTTAACTGAAGATAATTAACCACTGGAACAGATGGTAAAGGGATGTGGTAAATTAATCACCTAGAGTCTTTAAATCAAGACGGGATGTCCTTCCTTCTAAAAGAGATGGCACGGCTCAGCTATAAATTATTTGGCTTGATGGTGGAATCGCTAGGTGAAATGCTCTGGACTGTGTCATATGCAGGAGGTCAGAGTTGATGAGCATAATGATCCATCCCTCCAGACTTTGCTATCCATGAATCCATTATGTTAGCTTGAAAAGTTTTATATTTTAACAAAGCAGTTACAGACTGTTAGGTTCACAGTGTGCAGCTTTAGAAGTTTCTAAATACTCTTTCATTCTATGTTGTAAAAGGTCTGAATTAATCTTGTTAATATTGTTTAAAAGCATGCAAATGTAAAATAGGAATATGCTTTGTTTTTAACACATTGATTCCTATATCACGCTAAAACAAAAAATGGTCTTCAGGCAAATATTGATTGTGAATTCCCCCAGGTGTTCATTGCCCCAGCTCTGGGGCAGGTAGCCAGTAGAAAATTTTCTTCTCTGTCTCTTTCTTTCCCTCTCTTGAACAATGTCAAGGAAATGGTGTGTCCGAGGGTAAACAGGGGCTCATCATACTGGGATACATCTGCTTTTGATTGCTTGAAGAGTTCTCTGACAGAGGACTACTACATCCCTCATGGCTGTGGCAAAACTGTGGTCTACTGCTTCCTAGTCTGCTCCTTTTTGTCAAAGTACTTGCCTACCACATGATAGCCCTTATTTGTCTCTTCACAGTGTGTGCTGGTTTTGGCTGGGTTAATTTTCTTCATAGTAGCTAGTCTGGGGCTATGTTTTGGATTTGTGCTGAAAACAGAGTTAATAATACAGGGATGTTTTAAATACTGCTAAGCAGTGCTTACACAGAGTCAAGGCCTTTTCTGGCTTCCCACCCCACCCCACCAGTGAGCAGGCTGGAGGTACACAAGAAGCTGGGAGGGGGCACAGCTGGGACAGCTGACTCCAACTGACCAAAGGGATATTCCATACCATATGAGGTCATGCTCAGCATATAAAGATGGGGAAAGAAGAAGGAAAGGCAGGGCATAAGCAATCCAGGAAATTCCTAGAATGTATCAATGATAACTTCCTTCTCCAAGTGATAAAGGAGCCAACAGGAGACATGCTATGCTGGACATTGTTCTCACCAACAAGGAGGGGCTAGTGGGGAATGTCAAGCTCAAGGGCAGCCTTGGCTGCAGCAACCATGAGATGGTAGAGTTCAAGATCCTTAGGGCAGCAAGGAGGGCACACAGCAAGCTCATCACCCTGGACTTCAGGGGAACAGACTTTGGCCTTTTCAGGGACCTGCTTGGTGGAGTACCATGGGATAAAGCCCAGGAGGGAAGAGGGGCCCAAGCAAGCTGGTTAATATTCAAAGACCACCTCCTCCAAGCTCAAAGAGGAAGTCAGGCAAAAACACCAGGAGGCCTGCATGGATGAACAAGGAGCTCCTGGACAAACTCAAACAGAAAAAGGAAGCCTACAGAGGGTGGAAACAAGGACAGGTAGCCTGGGAGGAATACAGAGGCATTGTCCGAAGAGCCAGGAATCAGGTTAGGAAAGCTAAAGCCCAGATAGAATTAAATCTGTCCAGGGATGTCAAGGGCAACAAGAAAAGCTTCTACAGGTATGTCAGTGATAAAAGGAAGACTAGGGAAAATATGGGCCCTCTCTGGAAGGAAATGGGAGACCTGGTTACCTGGTATATGGAGAAGGCTGAAGTACTCAATGACTTTTTTGCCTCAGTCTTCACCATTAAGGGCTCTAGCCACACTGCCCAAGTCACAGAATGCAAAGGCAGGGACTGGGAGAAGGAGGAACTGTCCACTGTAGGTGAAGATCAGGTTTGAGACCTGCTGAGGAACCTGAGGTTGCACAAGTCTATGGGACCTGATGAGATTCATCCATGGGTCCTGAGGGAACTGGTGGATGAAGTTGCTAAGCCACTATCCATCATATTTGAGAACTCATGGCAGTTCGGTGATGTTCCAGCTGACTGGAAAAGGGGAAACATAATGCCCATTTTTACTACAAACCAGTGAGTCTCACCTCTGTGCCCGGCAAGATCATGGAGCAGATCTTCCTGGAAATTATGCTAAGGCACATGGAAAATAAGCAGGTTATTGGTGACATGGCTTCATTAAAGGCAAATCGTATCTGACAAATTTGGTGGCCTTCGACAATGGCGTTACAGCATTGGTGGATAAGGGAAGAGCAACTGACATCATCTACCTGGAACTGTCCAAAGCATTTGCCACTGTCCCGCACAACATCCTTGTCTCTAAATTGGAGACACATGGATTTGATGGATGCACCACTCTGTAGATAAGGAACTAGCTGGCTGGTCGCACTCAAAGAGTTGCAGTCAATGGCTCAATGTCCAAATGGTGAGCCGTGATGCGTAGTGCTCCTCAGGGGCTGGTACTGGGACCAGTGCTCTTTAACATCTTTGTCAGCGACATGGACAGTGGGATTGAGTGCACCCTCAGCAAGTTTGCTGACAACACCAAGCAGTGTAGGGCCGTCAACATGCTGGAGGGAAGGGATGCCATTCAAAGGTACCTTGACAGGCTTGAGAAGTGGGCCTGTGCCAACCTCATCAAGTTCAACAAGGCTGACTGCAAGGTTCTGCACTTGGGTCAGGGCAATCCCATGCACAAATACAGGCTGGGCAGAGAATGGCTTGAGACCAGCCCTGAAGAGAAGGGCTTGGGGGTGTTGGAAGAGCTCAGCATGGCCTGGCAATGTGCGCTCACAGCCCAGAAATTGAACAGTATACTGGGCTGCATCAAAAGAAGCATGGCCAGCAGGTTGAGGGAGGTGATTCTGTCCCTGTACTCTGATCTTGTGAGACCACAGCTGAAGTAGTACATCAAGCTCTGGAGCCCCCAACATAAGAAGAACATGGCCCTGTTGGAGCAGGTCCAGAGGAGGGCCATGAAGATGATCAGAGGGCTGGAGCACCTCTCCTGTGAAGACAGGCTGAGACAGTTGGGTTGTTCAGCCTGGAGAAGAGAAGGCTCTGGGGAGACCTTATAGCAGCCTTCCAGTATCTGAAGGGGGCCTACAAGAAGGCTGGAGAGGGACTTTCTATGAGGGCATGTAGTGGTCGGACAAGGGGTAATGGCTTCAAACCAGAAGAGGGTAGAGTTAGATTAAATATCAGGAAGAAATTTTTCATTTTGAGCGTGGTGAGGCACTGGAACAGGTGGATACCTGCATTAATGTACTGAATCACTCCTGAAATGTTTTTGGTTATTAAAAATCCAAGTCAGCTCTTGGTGAGTGCTAAGAAACTGATCTAATCAGGCTGTCATTTGGAATATTACTTTCTGCCATTCCAACTTCATCCCCACAGTTTTATTTGCTTACAATAGCATTTACTTCCTGTTCTGTACTACCGTGTTGTGGTGCTGAACAGTTGCTGAATTTCAGAATGCACTCATCTGTGGTGATGCTTCTTGACAGATATATTTTGTAAAATGTTTTGGGATCACTCCTTAATATATCTTCAAAGTTTAAAATCCTAAACTCTGTGAGAGTTACATACAGAATATGCTGGGTTTTCCTCTCGTGTTCCAGGACAAGGTTATCAAGATATGGTTAATTATGATGGGGGTGTCTGGTTTCTAACATTCAACTTTTCACCAAAGAGACGTTTGAGGAGTCATTCAAAGAGAGACTGCTGACCCTTTTGTGAGTCTTAAGCTGTACACTCCACGGTAGAAACACCCCAAAATGATCATTTGCTTCTTAGAAATCTTGGTCCTGGTGAATTTTCATTTTCATTCCATGCACATGTTAACATCTTTTGTGATTATGAGAAACAGCCTTGCACGTCTACAAGGCAGTTTTTAGTCAAGCACGAGGGAAATAATATTTTGAATATCTAGCCCCCTAATGCTGCTTAAATTAAATCAGTTTCTCTTCTCTTCTTTCTCTTTTCTAATTCTGATTGACCCTCCGTACTCATTTGAATTACATTAATTTTCTGTCTTCATCTGTTCTCAAAGTTTATAGTCCCCTGGTTAGATAACCATAAACATTCAGCTCTTCTCAAATATAACCAAGATTAAAGCTGTG
Organism: Anarhynchus alexandrinus; assembly: GCA_008711295.1. Classification (NCBI taxonomy): domain Eukaryota; kingdom Metazoa; phylum Chordata; class Aves; order Charadriiformes; family Charadriidae; genus Anarhynchus; species Anarhynchus alexandrinus. The sequence continues at coordinate 1,080,955 of VUYV01000043.1, read as the reverse complement.
TATGTAAATCTGGCAGTGAAGTGGTATTTTTGCCCACTCTTGAATTGTAGATATATTTCTTCAGTAATGACTAAAAAATAATTCAACATTTTCACTTTTTCAATCCCTGCATAAATATGTAAACCAAAACTGCAACAAATATTTTTGCTGCCAGCTAGCTATTGCACTTGAACACCTAAGAAACCCAGATTATATCTGTGAACAAATGTAGCTGCTGATTCCTTCCGTGTTTTTACAAGTACTTCTGTTTCACTTGCATCGCAATTAGAAGTTGTACAGTAGTGCACTCGGAAAGAAAGGCCATTGAGTCAATGTCCATCCACAGTATACTGTATAGCATCTCTGGTCTCTTGCTTAGGTATATAATAATCTAATCTGCCCTGTATTACTTCAAGCTCATTTATTTTCTGAATCCCCCACATACTCCTACATATGCAGCTGTGTTCAGCTTTGTGATGGATCCAACATGTCTGTGCAGGCAAATATGTGGATACTATTAAAGAAGTTTCTTCACCCTAGATTTCCCATAGCAGAGTCTCAGGCAAAAATAAAAAAAAAAAAAAATCCATAAAAAAAATTAATTTATTTGAGTGGTACAGCAGCAAGGACAGCCCAGACTGGGTGCCTCCGGAGAGAACCAAGAAATTCCTGTGCAATTATACCCTTACAATCTGTGCATTTGCCCCTCATGTGTTCTTCACACATGCCACCTGGTCCCATGGTAATTTGTGATCTGGGCTCTTCTTATTCCTTATTGGATTTTTCTGTCTCCAGGCAGGCTGTTAACTGTTCTTATCTTTGCAAGTTGCATCCTCCACTGGCAGTAGTAGCTTCCTTATCTCCTGGTTTGTACCAGTCTCAGGGCCTTATTTTATGTAACTAAGCAGAAGTTCAGAACAAGTTCAGCTTATCTAGGTGAAAGTTCATGGCTTGCGGCCTAAGGCTTCAGGAACTTTAGCTACTTATGTTAAATGAGTTCTATATAAGTAGTATGTCAGTACGGCCTAGTGTTAAATGATTAACTCTAAGCAACTAGTTTTATTTAAATTGAACCTCTAATATTCCCTATTCCTTTACAGATACGTAGATTTACCTATTGCAGGTGATGCATGGATGTGCTGTAAAGGATGCTGTGCTCAAGATCCCTGCACACCACTTGAAAGCACACCATTGCTAACTAAGGATAAACTTATCTGCCCACATGTTTTCAAGGCCATTGCTGGCTACAGTACTCATTGCTACTTCAGGTCCTGTGGGAAGGGGCAAAATTAAAGCCATGGACCTTGCACAAGGTTTGCTGTGGGCTCCATTTTGTTGATGGCAGCCAACAGTGTTACAGCATGGCTCCTTGTGGCAGCCCAGGGAGAGAGGTACTAGGTCTAACACTCTGTAGGGCTTCAGGAGTGAAGCTCTCCCATCTGTGCTTGTAATTGTTTAAGCACTGCACCAGTACAGGTTGTGGGTTATAAGTAAACAGGTCTGTAGCACCCATCCAGGCTTCACATACATGTATAACTGATAGCCTCATTTCTAGATGGCCCTCTTTTAACAGTCTGCATCAGCAGCGCTCTGCATGACAGTCTATTTGCTCTGACTTCAGTTTCCTAGGGCTGCTTTTTGCTCACTCTCCTCTAGTTCTCTCCTTGCACACTACACTTTCCCCTCACAAAAATTCCTCAGTAAGCTCTATTCTCTAACCCACTTCAGACCCTAACAAGATGCTTTTCACCTATAAAAACAAGACACTTTGTCACTTGTCCCACTTCAAAGTGCTTTGTGTAGCACTCTTGTTCCATACTGCACATTAACTGCCTTTCACATTCCCTGCTGCACCTGCGTCTCTCTGCCCCCAGCACCCAGCCAGATGGGAAGCTGTATCCATCTCTCTCTCACGTACATGGGAACCTGCATGCACAGTCTGGTCTTGCTGTCTGATAGTTCCACCACAAAGCTCTTCACTTTAAGTTAGATTAGATGTCCAAGGGACTTGGAAGACTCATGCTCTCTGTTTTCACCCACTCAGTCCCCTTTTTAAAATTCAGTACTCCAAACAAATATAAAGACTGATTGAAGCTAATCTCTGTTTCATCTAATTTTGGAGTACACATTCTTAGTCTGCTGAATAAGCTTGGATGCCCCATCTCCTAGAGAGAGTGCTTTCAGAACCTGAGCTTTCATAAAAATAGAAATAAATTATAGCTCCCTGGTTGCTAAAAAAAGGAAAATAAATTTTATGAATACACTGTGTTTTCAAGCCTGAATCTATAGAGAGAGGTATTATTTTGTACTGAGTCACATAATGTAGCAAGGAAAAAAATAGGCAAGGTTTTGGCCACAAAAGCTTTTTCTGAATGGGCAGGCAGCCTGACCTGTATTTGAGCTGAAATTCCATCTACATTGAGTACGTTAGGGCATTAATTCTCCAGCTTCACAATGCTGTATTAGGCTTGGCAGGAACTGGTTAATTTTAGTGGCTCGATGTTGTAGCAAAGAGACAAAAATGCAGATCAGAAGGAAAAGCCCTCTTAAAGGGGGAAAAAAAAAAGATATAGAAAATAGAGGGTGGAGCAGTAATTGGGCCCAACCACGGCACTCTGGCAAGGGGAAGCTGTTTTCCTTCTGAGTCAAGTCAATAGTGAGGTAATCAACCAATAAATAATAGAATCTCTACAGAAAGGCCAACTTTTCATTTTGTTGCAAACCTCCTGTCAATATGGGAGAAGGTCTGTAGGAAGTAGAAAGCCCTTGATTTATTCACACAGGGACCACGATTAGAATTAAATTCACTTCAAGGAATTTGTCTTGTTTCCTCCTTCATCAATGAACTGCTTCTCAGAATCATCTCTTGACTAGTCTTCCCCTGGTTTGCAGTAGCTGGATCTTTCTCAGATGACAGCTAAGCTGGCAAGCAGCATGTTCTGTCTAGGAAAGTAATTCAGGTTGGTCCCTCAGGCAGTGCTTCAGGCTCCAGATGTGTATATAACACAATGCTCAGTGTGTGCAGTTTGGTTCAGAAGGAGGAACTGGCTTTTCTGTGTTAAGGAATGATGCCAGACAATGGGAGGCCATTTCTTGAAACCTAGCCTCAGGCAGCACCAAGGAAGACAAGATCCCATGTGCTACTCAAGAAGCAAGAGACGGATGAAACTGGAGGCCAAACAACGACCCAATTCGTTTAATCTTAAAACTGTCTTGGCACTCGGGTAGTGTCTGATGCAGGTTCAAGACCTAAAGGATACTTTGTTTTACACTTTGGCTAAAAGAAATTGAAGAATAAGTTCCCAAGGATGCTTAGGCGCATGTGTAACTCTCACTCATGCTCTTTGAAGGCCAAAGGTCCTCCAGGTCAAGATTTAAATAATGTGTTTTTTAGGGAGATATTGTCCAGTATTAAAAAAAATATACTTGCCTGAATTAAAAAAATGCATCAGTTCTCTTAAAATTTCATCCTGGAGGCATGGAAAAATCTTTTAAAGTTTGGAATGTGAAAACCTGTCCTCTCCTTCACCACAGTTAGTTGATATATAGGGAAGGAATAAAGCAAGGACAGCTAGCTGCTATATGAAATCTGGATCTAGGTTGTGCCTTCATTTCAAGTTACCACATTGAAGTGGTACCCTTGCAGGAGAGCAACCTGAAATGAGCATTTTTATCTCTGACCTTGGATTGCTCAGGACAACACTGGAGCTTTGTGTATAGACTAAACAATGTATATTGCAGTCTCCTGCATTATCCTCCTACTACTGGGTGGAGATTCTTGTGTATGTGTGCAAGTGGTATTTTGTAGAAGTCAGGGAAACAACAAAACCAAATATGTCTTTGTAGCTTTCCCCCTTGACTTCTGGATAATCAGGACCCTTGTATATTTTCCCCCTTTGTAATACCCCAAGATGCAACTCCCTCTGGGAGTTCCCTAATCTGTGTATCAGTGGCAATCCTATAATCCCATATAATTGTATTAGTCTCAATAGCAGATTAGCTCCAAGTGCCCCTACAGACAAGGAGCTGTCAGCTCTGCTATTGTTTCCCACTTAATGTGATTCCAGACAGCAAAGAAGAAAAGCAGCTGAGAGCCCTCTGTCTCACATTACAGCCCACAGTTTCTAAACCAATTAAGAAAAAGGGATTTACAGTCAACTGGATTAGGGGCTCTGTTTATATTATCCAATATTTCTTTTTATAATACCTTCAATTTTCTATCTAGCCTTGTAATCAACTACCCTTTTCTCTGCCTTTTGAAACACCCATCCGTGTCCTTACCTATCCATTTACCAATCCATCTCACATGTAGGATTTCAGCCATCTGTCTGGTTAACTTCACCAGCCTGCTTTATTGCATATTTGTTTAGAGGACACATGGTGTATGAAGCATACTGAGTAATGCTGATATTAAAACCGATGCCTGATTTCAGATCAGTTTCAAGATGACCTCACTAATGTAAGTGCATTTGTGAGACAGTGTTTGGGCAAACCTCTCCATTCTGCTAGCTAAAACATTCTACCACCATCCTTATCAGAACCAAACAATGCTGGTATGTGAACAGCAAGATAGTCAATCATTATTAAGCAGGAAAATGGTACCTATAAAATTCTGCAACACTCACAGAGGAAGAGATAAAATGAGACTCTGGTAGCACGGTGTTAATAAGATGGAAGATCATCTTGCCTGTTTAGTCCTTGATCTGGTCAACTAATTAGCAGATCAAGGATAGAATCTGACACCTTGCTCTCACAGAGATGTCCCTTTTGCTGTGACAAGAGGTAATGATTGCTGGAGGATGTGGGCTAAAACAGCACTTCACCTGAGAACAGGCATCAGCAATCAAGAGGCTCGGATCTGGTTGCCACTATGGTTTGTACTTTTAAAAATACATACAAAAAGTCATGCATAAGTTACCGCAGTAATTGTTTGCTTTTATTTGATCAAAATAAATCAATAAAATAAAGTTAGCACAATCCATATTGCCCAAAATGTTTCTGTTATCATCCTGCAGTGTAAATTACCTTGCATTCCCTTGAATTCCTAATTCAGCATAAATTCACACTAAGGGACATTAACACATTCAGGTGGCTGTGATTTTATGTGCTTTCCTAGACGGAAGTTACCCAGTGAATACCTTTCTTTATGGTTTGTTCTTATAACAAAATTATTTTGGAGCTGTCTTTTCTCTGAATGGAGATTCTTTTCCTATTGAATACCATTTCTCAAAAATATTTTTCCCAATCAGCTCAATATTTAAACAGGTTTAAATTTTAAATCTCATGGTACAAATCCACTTAGATTTTTAAATTATAGTAATACTTCACCAGGTTTCATTTTTAAGGCAATGCAATATGTATAATTCATTCCATGAATCTTAGATAAGGTTGATATTCTGATACAGTGCAATTTGCTGCCTTGCAATGAAGCTTTACAGCTAAGGTGAGTTCTTCCACTTCAGGCTGTAGCTTTATTACAAATGGCTTTAAAAGAAATAAGGATGAAAAATGAGAAATGAAGAGTTCCAGTAGCTGGAGAGCTCCACAACCAATGGCTCTTTTAGCACTTTTGCTTGTTCATGGATTGCTTACGGCAAAGTACTGCTCCACCTAACAGTTTCCTTGGGGCAAGGAGACTCTTTCATTGAATGAGTTGCCTTCATTACAGCTTTGAATGAGATATGTTCAGGGGAAAGCTCGGGGAATAGGATAAACAACTGAGACTGTGAAATGATTGGTGACGGCCAAAAGATTAAAGCAAATAGGCAAAAGTTTTCAAAAGCAATGATTAGGTTTCAGTACTTTAACAGTTGGGACCCAAATGTAACGCATTTAAAGATGGTCTCTTTTTTTCACTTTACTATTTCTTGCTCCTAAAGCCACCAACCAAAACCAGTAAGAAAAAGACAGAAGTGCTTGAGTTCCAAATAAGCCCATGAACTAAGTGCAGACACCCCAGGCCTAGCTACTGTAACAATGCCTGCTCAGGCTCTCTTCTGTTTGCTGTTGCACCACTGACCCCAGTGAGTAGCATTAGGGGGTTTGCTAAAGTTTCCCAGTATCCCAGTAACAGCAAGTGCTTGCAACTCCCTTTGACAACCAGTCAGCAACAAAAATTACTCAAGCCGGGCACCTAAAAATGGAGATACCCCAAATAACAAATTAATCCTGACCCTGGACCAGCTGGGTGCTGCTTGTATGACAGCAGTTGATTCAGGAGCCAGATGGCAAACGAACCTTATACTGTTATATGATGATGGAAAATCATTCAGGATCCAGATGGAGCTGGATTGCCAGTTTGACAGTCTTAATGCAGGCTACTTAGCGCCTATTTTCCAACAGTGACACAGTTATCTCCAATGCTCAGAAAGATTTTTGCAGCAGTATGAGTGTATACTCTGTGATGGCCTAAGGATGTAAGAAGGTGTTAGCGTTAAGGTGGACAGTTGCCAACACTTTAGCATTACTCAGGTTGTCAAGCCTTGGTTGTGGCCTGCCCTAGCAGAGCTGTTACAATCAGCACTGGTGCTAGCTACATTTTTGCTGGTAAACATTCACAAGATTTATTAGCGTAGACGCAAGTTGTGAGCATAGCTTCTAAAGCTTTCAGGCAGGAGCAATCTGGAAAAATTGATGTTTACACAGAAATCCTGTACCGTTCATAATTTGAAGATGCTGCTGCCACGGTATGTTTCTGTCAGCTTGCCCAGAATCAAATCTCTTAGTGATAACCACGGAGGCATAGAAACATCCAACTCATCATGGGGAGGTGGAATCAATTGAATACAGAAATACTTGGATGGCAAAGAAAGGATGGCTATTGGAGGGATTATTTAAGAGATCTTCTGTATTCACATTCAAAAATATTACAGGAAACACTCCTCTTTTTCTATACTGTTCTCCTTTTTTTTAATGAAGACCACTTGAAAATTTCCAAAATGTGGTATCTGTTTGGAAGATTCTGCTCTTACCTTGTTTTTCTTGAAAGGTTCATGTAGAGAAAAACATTTGTGATTAAAATAGGCATGACCAGCATCTAAAAAACAGCGAAGGGACATGTAGTACAAGTTTACAAGAGACGTAGACATGATTTTTAAAAGCTATGTTTCTGCTTTGTTTTTTGTATAATGAAAGCCTGAAAGGTTGTATATATTTTTAAGAATGAGCTAATTTCAACTTGCTTTTTATGTCGGGAATATCAGGACTGGCAGCTCTGGTCTCCTGTAGTTTTATAGAAAGCCTTGCAGCATGTTTATCTTTGCATCTGTACTGAATTTTTAGCACTAAAAGTCAGTGTTTTTATGAGAAAAAAAAAAAAAGGGAAATAGTTTTAAACAAGCTGAGGATAAACCTCATCACTTGCTGACTGCTCAACTTCCAGTCTTGTGGGTTTTATGCTGTGATGGTTTTGGTAACTTCAGTAATTATGCAATTTTCTTGGGATGGTGGTACCTGAAATTTTAACATTGAAAAAACTGTGGTTGGAGGTAGGGATACTATTTAAAGAAAGCATGCATTTTTTCAGACCCTTCTCCTATATCATAAGAAAGAACACAAAGCCACATCACTGTGCTTTTTGTCTAACTCCAATAACCTAGTAACACACCAGATAAACCCTTGATAAGGCAGTTGCTTATTAGTTCCCTTCTTTCAGTTATTGGCTGAGAGCCCCCCTTTGCACAGAATTTCCAAAAGTCTCACCTCCTATCCATCTCCTCTCAGGCAAAAATGGGATTGATACTGGATTGATACTGGATTGATACTGCTCACATTGCAAACAGCATAAGACAAACAACTATATTAATATCTTTATATATAATAAAAAACGTAGGAGGCCTTCCTCTACTGCTGTTTTTTCAGAGCATCTCTGGTTTGAGATCCTTTTCTAAGAAATCTACTAATTATTAGATCCTGTTGGCAAAGGAGTAGATTAAATGTATCTGAAAGGCTTTTGGACAACAGAGTTTTTTGCTGTGAAATAGTCTACTCTAGTAGTAAGATCAGCATAATGAATTAAGCAAATGAACCTGAAATGCAAACCCAAACTTATTTTCTAGTACCCACAGTGTGAAAAAGTCAGTCCTGAGAAATACACTCTAAGCTAATCTTCTATGTTGAGCAATGTTGCCAATACACTGATGCTTACTTCATAATGTTCCTCCTTGCATTTACCGTGTGTGTTCTCCTGACTGCAAAGTTTTTCCAGACAACATTTAAACTTTTTGAATGTACATAAATTAAGTTTTATACCTTAGATCTAATAGTTACTATAAAATTTGTAGGTCATAAAAAACAGGCAACCATAAAAGCAGGTTTTTTACCTTGATTGTGATGAAGTTACAGCTTGCCTTTATGATTAATCTTTTATAGGTTGTAAAGCACACAGATTATATGGCATATGAACCCACAACAGATACCACAAAGCAGCAATCTAATACATATCACCAGAAACAATTTAGCAGTAAATTACTTCCTGTTAACTAGTAAATGCCACAAACACCCACCTTATATGTAAATCTTGCTAGATATTTCAGGGCACACTGTCAAATAATTTGGGGACATGGATTGGATTCGGGGAATAAAGGAATGTAAAAGAGAAAGAGTCCCAGGCAATCCAAACCTGAAGATGCACAGGAGAATTTAATATGTGTTTTTAGTTATATTTTCCATTTAAATGATCCTAAAATTACTGCATTTCAGTTTGCAACACCCTATGCTAGTGCAAAAGAAAAAGAAAGTGCAATAGACTGTGAAGGGGTGAAACTCTGTTGTCTAAATTAAAAAAAGACAGCAGTGCAGGAGAAGAGCATAGGCAGTGAGCAGCTTGCTGGATGCTTACAGTGCCCTGGCTTTTAGCTGGCTGTTTTAAGATGCTTGTGATATAGAATAGATTTTAAACAATAAATGGAAATAAATTATGTCTCAATTACATTAATGTAAATAAAAGTACTCAAATATTAAGTGACATGAATAGAAATGCTTCAAGTTTTCAGCCCTACCATGATTTTCATTCCTTTAACTTGTTCAGATCATTCAAATTACAAATGCATTCAGTAGAAACTTTTCTAATAAGTAGGGATGTATATTGATTTGCCGAGACTGGTTTATCCAGTAAGCATAGATAGTTTTAATTAGAATGCTCTTGCCCAAATCTACAGGTATCTAAAAGTGTATTAGTTTTAAGGTTTTCTAAAAGATTCAGTCGATGAAGATATCTGGGCATGAGCTTGAATTGGCAAAATCTGCAAATTTTCAAGTTTGCTATTGCTGTTATTCTAGGCTCTGTCTGTACCTAAGAGCCCAGTGAGATCCTGCAACACCCATTCACTGTGAGAAGCAATGGGAAATACTCTGGCACGATTCAGCAGATGTTAAACTGTGTTTTTCTCAGGTCTGTGCATTCAAAGGACCCTTTCCCAAAATTATTTCCACTGCTGCATTTAAGATATTCCTCTGTGTCAGCCATTTCTCTTGTACTTAGGAGATAGTAAAAGGACGCGGTCCGAGGAAGAAGCAAGACAAGAGCAGGCTTACCTGGCTTGCAGGCCTCTGGCCAGCTTCAGCTTTATCCTTTGCCATTCTTCTGGGGATTCCTCAGAAAGAAAGATGCATCCTGGCCATGAAACATGCAAGGAAGCAGCAGCCCCTGTCTTGTTTCAGCTGCCTGCACACAGCATGAGGGTGCAGAGGACAAATGCCAGGCCGTGGGGAGATGCAAAGCTGCAGGCCTCCCACCCTGCTGCAGGACCTCAGCACGGCGTCACCTCTTTGTGTGGCACCTTGCGGTGTGCAGCTGATGGCAAGGGCCTGCAGCAAGGGCGAGGGTGATGTCTGCAGCTGGACAAAGCGCTGTTGTGTGAAAGTCTCTCGCACTCTGGCACAAGTCAGTCATCATGGCTGCTAGGATTTCCCCTGTTGTGTGTTACCATTGCCATGTAGAGAGCAGGGATGGGAGTGGACTCCGATCAGTCAGTGCATTCCCTTTTGACACCATAGCAGTATCTCTGTGGTGCAGGCTGAGCCCATGAGATCAGCCCACACAGGCGTATCTTGCACACTGAAGAAGGTTCCAGGTGTCCTGGTCTCTTCTGTGGCTGGAGCTGCCCATCTGTACCCTCTACTGCCTCATCTGCTCCTTGGGGCTTTCCAAACCAGCCCAGGGATGCTGCCCCAGGGCTCCGCTCCCCTCATGTGAGGAACTGTCACTGTGACTTGCCCCTGCGCACGGTCCCTCTGCCATCCTGCAACCTCCGTGGGCAGCAGAGACTTTAGAAAACACTGACATTCCCTACCTTTTGCTGTGCCGGCCGCTCTGCCTGCCCTGCTGCCTGATCCTGCTGTCCTTTCTCTCAAGCTGCCCCGTCCCCCACCCGGGGCACAGGCACACAGTTCACCTGTCAGGCAGGCAGCCAGTTATCTCAGGGCTCCGGCAGGGTGCCCAGGCAAAGCACCCCCGCCTATCCCCAGAAGGGTTGTTGGGGAGTGCCTGGCACCACAGAGAGGTGGCTGTAGCTGAGGAGATGGCAGCCAGTGCCAGCTGAGGAGATGGGGCCTGTGCTCTGCTGAGGAGATGGCTGCCAGTGCTTGCTGAGGAAATATCTGTCAGTGCCTGCTAAGGAGATGGCCTCTGGTGCTTGCTCAGGAGATGTGGGCTGCCTCACTGAGGAAATGGATGCCAACGCCCCTGCTGAGGAGATGGCTGCCAGTGCCCACTGAGGAGATGGCCTCAGGTGCCTGCCAAGGTGATGGGGGCTGCCTTGCTGAAAAAATGGATACCAGTGCTCCTCTGAGGAGATAGATGCCAACATCCCTCTGAGGAAATGGCTGCCAGTGGCTGCTGAGGAGATGGGTGCCAGTGCCTGCCGAGGAAATTGCCGCCAGTACCCACTAAGGAAAAGGCTGTTGGTGCCTGCCAAAGAAATGGACACTTCCTTGCTGAGGAAATGGACACTAATGCCCCTCTGAGGAGATGGCCGTTGGTGCTGGGTAGCTGATGGCACAGCGGGAAGAGGCCAGGTAACTCTTGGGTGGTGTGGGGCAGTGTCAGAGGGCCCAGGGGTGGTCCAAATAGCATTCCTCTTTGGGGGGTCCTTCAGGAGTAAAGCTGATCCACTCAAGCCCTTTATGTTCACCATATTGACAAAATGCGGAGAAGCTTTTGTTCATTGCTTTGCTGTGGGTTTAAATGGTCCATTTTAATACCATTATAAATCCTTCACAAAGCAATGAGCAACTATATGGAGAAAAGTACTGGGGCCATCACGGCCTACATAAACCAGAAGGCACTGTTCACCGACATAGGAAAAGCCATGGTGACAAGCCATGCAGAACAGAAATACCTTCTCAGCCAGGGCTGCTTTCTTCAGATTGTGATTTACAGGAAGTGGTTGAACTATTTGAAATAATTAACTTCTTTGATGAATTGAGTTTCATGCTCACTTTTCAAATTGTCATTGAATATGCTCAGAGTTTTGTAAACATACTTGCAATTATTTCAGAAGTGGCTGATAAGAGTTGTCACGCAGTACATTCCTCATTAATTGTTTGTTGCTCTGCTTTGAAAGCAGACTGTTGTACTATACCTGTGTGCTTCATTGCTCAAGTTCTATGGCATTCCCCCTGAGCTCTTGGGCCCCTTTTTCAGCTTGTTGCTTAAACAGTTCCTCCAAATAGTCATGTGAATATGATATATCCACATACACATGGAGATATAAGCCATGCTTGAGTGTTTTGAACACTTTTTTCTTTTAGCTATAAAGCAGCTAGTGTGAATGTTTGCAGAATAATAGAACAGGGTCTGGATGGAAAGTGGAACTACCACTAAAAATAAGCCATTATGTTCAAACATATATGTTCCCCTTTTCTCCTCCAGCTTTCATTCAAGAAATACAGAGGTATTGGATACTTGACCCTGCTCTATCCAGAAATAATACTTACAGTGTTAAATAGATGCAACTCTATCATTCAACTGTGTGATCCAAATGTTTTTCATTAATGTAATAACAAGGGTTGGATGAAGAGGCTGTGGAGCTCCTCCTCATGCCAGTACCACAAGGTTCTGGGCACGGCTTGCTGGGAGTGGAGAAAAAGCATGCTATAGACGCCATTGCTTCTTCTACATGGGTGAATAGCATCATTTTGTATGTGACAAGCTTCACTGTAAGATTATGGGGGCTGCTTTTTTCATTACACTCTCGAAAAAGAATCTAGAGTCCTTCATCATCACTCTGTTTATATATATAAATAAGAAACAGACAATTCCTTTCTATTAACTGTAGCTCCCAGATTGCAGATATATTTTTCATACTCACTTCCTTTCCCAAACACTTTTTCTTTCAGAAATTAAAAGCATATGAATTCAAAAGTATCTCAGAGAAGCAGCCAAAAATCAGGTCATAGGCGCACTTAGATGGTGGAGTCTCTATTACCACTGTTGTTTGAGTCAAGGAGATAAAAATCTTGCTGAGTGGCTTTGCGTTCTCAGACTTCAAACAATGCTGTTAAAACATAGCACAATTCTTAGGATTCCTGAGCAAAGCAAGGTTGTGTCTCCTTCCTCTGCTTTAACTCTTCTCTTCAAAGTCCTGGAGTCTTTGGGGTGTGGTATCTTATTTTACTGGTTGCTTTATAACAAGGATAGAGGGGTTATGTTGTTGGAGTTAAATATCACTTAAGAACTTCAAAGCTGCTCCTTTGAGAGGAGGGTCTTTGACTTTACATCTGGGTGGAGGACACACATGGAAAGGGTTACCATGAGAAACAGTCTTTCCCAGCTGCTGCCTGTCTTAAATTACTGTAGCACCAGCAGCCACAGTTACTTACTTATGCCAAACATTGTTTTTTGGCATATTTCAGCCTGCTCAGTTCCTTGTAGGAATTCCCACAAGGCTGGAAGGGATTTCCAGCTTGTTGAAGCCTCTTTTCAAAAATTTGAGATGGCTCTGGCAGTTTCTGTAGTTTAAGTCAAGTCTGGAAAATGGAATCTTCCAAAGTCAACAGCCATATTAAGTATGAAAAGGGATTTGCCTGAGCTTGTGTAAACAGTTGTCTCCACACTTCGCGTAACCCTCTTCTTTTTCTGAAATGAGAGATACCTGCCTTTTGCGTCAGATGTCTATGTGGCTTAAATAATGTGTAGTCATTGTTCTTTTGTCTTTTATTTATTGTTGTTGTTGTTATTATTATTGTTTTGTCAACAAATTATTTTGGATTTTTCTTAACTTCAGCCTTGCTATTTTTCACAAGCTCACTAGACAGGTGGGACAAAATGAAAAGCCCAAGGCCAGCTCCTCCTCACTCTAACAGCTTTGCAATGAAAATGTGTTTTAATTATATTCAGCTCCGGCACAAAAAGGTTAGTCACTCAAAGTTAATATGGCATTATGGCTTCCCGCCTCACAGAGTGCTCAACCTGCCATGCGGCTTCTGCTCTGAGGCAGCCATGTGATGGACAGACTGGGGAAAGGCAGCAGCAAGAGCGGCTCTGAGGATAATTGTTAGCAGATCTGCGTGCCTTAGATTTCACTTGCTCGTTTGAAAACAACCAGGGCCCCTTTAACAGCACTCAGGAAAATTTCTCAAAAGAGCGGGCTCCTGCTCCAAACAATTATTAGCACCATGTCTTTATTATGTTAGCTGTAATGACAGTTGCAGCTCCCTTTGATCTGCTGGTGCGTGGCCTGGCCTGTCAGATGGCACCAGCATGCAGCTGGATGCCTAGGCAGGCAACAGTCTGCTCCGTGATTCCCTAGACTTGCTAGTCTATTCTGAATCAAAACCTGAACAGAATGAGGCAGGTTCCCTCCAGTCTTTTAGACTTGCTGTGGAGGTACTATACCTCTGCCTGCTCACTGCAAGCCCAGCACAGCCCAGAAGAGGCAGGGTCGAGGAAGAGGCACAGCCAGCAGTTACCCATGGCAACTGTAATCCCACAATTTTGCTAGTTTGCAGTCCCCTGCAAAGCTACGGCTCTCACTGCTTATGGCTCCTGCTTTTGCTGAGAGAAAGTTGGGGGGATGGGGATGCCTCTTACTGTGGGAGGGAGAGAAATGGGGATGGCAGAATGGATCCTAACGGCAGCAGTGTTTGCTGCTCCAGCTTCTGTGCAGCCAGCAGCAGTGGGAACAGCAAACCCAGATCCCCATGATTTTTCTGTCTGACTTTACTATCTCACCTCAGCCACCTAAGAGCATCCCAACCCTGTCTGTCTGTCCTTGGGTTGAGAGAGTTCCATTTCACCTGTGTTACAGGAAAGCCTTGAGTTGGCTCTCGACTCAGCAGTTTGATGAGCTGGGTTTGCTTCTAGTCCAGGCACCTGACCTGAAATCTAGTTAAATTGAGATGTCTGACTCGTGACTCACTTTCACTCTTAATCCTGAAAGGAAACAGGAGGAAATTACTCTTAGTGTGCACAAGTCAGGAATTGCTCCAGGAAGTTTTTTGGCTGGAATTTAGAAGGCCAGACTAGATAATCAGGGTAAGCCTGTTAGAAATCTATGAAACATCATGATGGAGGTGCTGGAAATAGGTTAAAGTTAAATCCTAGATAAGTCTATTCCTTTTTTTTTTAATTTATTTTTTATTTTTTTCTAAGTAAACCATTTCTTGATTATAGTAAATGCCTTCTTAAGAGATCAAAAGAATTATTTTAAAGGACAGTGCTTAGTCACAAAATTCATTATGGTAATGCTCCATCATACTTTGCCAAGCTGCTCTCTTTGATCTGCTGCTGCGGCCTTTTGTCTGTTTCTGCAGTTAATCTACATTTTGTTGGTGTCAGGTTTTTTTTCAGCTTTTGCATCTCTGTTTTATTCAATCTGGTAGTAACCCTATGGAATTACACAATCTACTTTTGAAGTTGATTTCAGTTAAAGATTTTAAAAATTCCTCTGTTATGAAAAAATAAGGAGCTCTTGATTAATCATTGATAAGGACGTTTGCTATTTTTTAAATCCAACAGTGTAATCTAGTAAACATTGTTTCCTGTAATACAGTATGCTACTCTCTTACTTGCGCTGGGATTTATTTGTATATTTTCATGGCTTTGGCTTATTTTGATAGGGAGTGTTGTGGTAATTTGTTCTTGTCAAACAGTTTGGGTCGTGTTATATGACACGTTCCATATGAATCAAATTTGACAAAAGCCTTTTTCTTCAATATCTTCAAATTACAGCTTTTCATTGTCAGATCACTTTTGTTCTAATTTATTTTTAGTGGATGCTAGTACTTATGAATGGCAGTAAGACTGACAGCCCTAGACACTCCTGCTTAGTATGAGAAGAGGACCTTGATAGAATAGACATTATTCAATAGACAGCTTGAAATATGATGCAATGACAAAAATCAATAGGATACTGTAATTCCTGGCTATGAACTATACCCAAAGGACAGCTTAGGTCACAGAGGTGTGAGACCTGTAGCTTTAAAGAAAGAAATGACTGAGTAAACTGATGAGGTAAAATTTTAGTGAAGTGTATCTGACAGTCTATGTGGATAGAAATCTCTGACAGTGTGATTAGAGGTGGACTAACAGGTTTGTGCAAACAGCTTTTTTCTCAATAAATAGATACTAGATAGATGCTGCTAAGGAAGATCTCAGAGAAATAAGTCAATGAAGCAGTAATAACAGGGGAATTGCAACCAAACATACATGAACTATTTGAGTATGACAAAAGGACAGGGGTTTAGAGCAGCAATTTCCCAGGCTGTGAAGCAGTTTTTCCTGCTAATTCATCCAAGTGGAGGGGTGACTCTAATTAGCATGAAAGACTTCTAATGGGAGTTTATTTAAGAAGGAAGCCCAAAATAGCTTAGCGTTCAGTGTCCATAGGGATACCAACAACTTAGTAGTTGGTATGTCATTTTATGAAGGGAATTTCAAGAAGTAGACAATACCAGTCAGGAAAAGACCATTCACATAAAGATGGATCTGGCTGAAGAATCGAAACGACATGGAGGAACAAAGTGTGTGACAGCAGATGAAAGTGTGTTGGCAAACACAGAACAGAACATGTGTGATTTTGCTTTTCCCTCTTACTGCAGTTTCTGCCCAGGATGGGTGACCAGAAATGAGCAGAGAGTTCCACACTGAAGCATACCATTAATTTATAGACTGGCATTACAAATTTTATTTTTTTTCCTGTCCTGTTTCTCATTCATTGTTGATGTTGCTTTCTCTCATTTTTTGAACAGTGACCAGATGTTTTCCACTGAGATTGTCTCAAAGATACCTAGGTCTTTTTTTTTTCTCCAGAGTAGTTACAGCTAATTTAGGACCCAGCTGTCTTGCTAAACTTGCCAAGGTCCTAATACAACAGAACTAAAATGTGTGTGAGGTTCAAACCCTTTCTTCCAATTTCAAGCTGACTCATTTGAAAATAACATTACTATTGGCTGACTGGAGTACAGGGATAGATTAGTTTGACTTTCCCATTTAAGATTGTGTAAGGGGAGTTACTCCAACCTAAACACATTCATTAGTCCTACAAGTTCCTTGACTCCAGGCAGAAATCTAGATGTTCTGGAAAGTTACAGCTAGAGGAACATGGGAGATGAGGAGGCTTTCTAGCAACTCAGCATCCCACTAGGGTGAGCTACTATTTTGGAATTACTTCAGTACTCTGGTAGACCGGGTTTATTTATGGTCTAGACTGCATTTTGTTGGTTTTGGAGGCAAGTATATCTTTAGAAGTCTATGGATAGTTTCAGCTACAAAGGCCTTGAAGTAGTGCTAGTTTGGATCTTTGTAATAAAGTAGATGAATTTCATGAAGCCTCTCCCTTCTCTTTCCTCATTTGTTCCCTTATGAACTTTCAGCTGAATGTTGTGCCTGAGGGGCTCGTATCAGGGTTACACAATAGACTTTTGCCACATTTATGTTATTTGGAGACATAATCCTTGACAACGTTAGCTTGTAATATTTTTGAGCCAAAACTATGCCAGCCATTGTGACTTGTTTCAGAAGTGGGATCTACAGCAGGATCATTTCTTATTATAATATACAATGTGTAGTATACAATGGTATTCCAATGTGTAGTAAAGAGAAAACCTTATAGGAAGCAATACACCGGGCTCTTTCAAGCCTGATAAGACTATGTATTTTTTTAAATATCTGTAATGTTGAGGGAGATGTTATTAAATGTGCTCTGCTCTTTTGCATGTCAATAATATCCAGTATGACTTCTTTGGGAACACAACTTTACATACCTACATCACCATTTCCATCTTGCGAGTAAGTTTAAGGATCCAGTGTTCACATTGTCCAGATTTCTGGAGTACATACCTCTGCAGTGCTACATACATGGCATTGTTTCATAAGACACACTGTGAAATCTTTTTTCTTGTTTTCAGCAGGCCCGCTTATACCTGCAGACTGTAAACAAGGCTGCTGGGGGAAGAAAAACAATGTGCAAGTCTTTTAGCAGCATTAAAACAGATTTGAAAGAGTTTTGGGGGCAGGAAAACCACAGGGGAAATGCTGTGATGACAGTGCTATTGCAGTGGGCATCTTCTGCCTAAGACAAGGGGTAAATATGTATTTTAGGCCTCAACTCTGAAAGACACAAGCGTGTCCTGTGCCCAGTCTTTCCCTTTGTTTGGCTTTAGGTCTTTAGAGGTGCTTAGATACTAGACTCAGTGATTTAATGAGCTTTTAAACTGTCTGAGACTGGGCTTTCACATCTGCGGTGCATCCTTTTCTATCTGCACTGATGTTAACATACAAGTTGACTGGCTACTTGTCACCAGCTCTTTGTGAAAGATACTTCCCTGTGTAATCTGCTGGCAAAGCTGCTCTTGTGAGTGCTGCCTATTGCGTTTCAGTTGAAATGAAGAGCGTTAGTGAAAGCCTGTCATTTAAGCTGTGTTAGCTCATCTGGCTAGTTTTGACTGAGGCCGTTCAGGGCACACTCATGTAAACAGCTCAGTTGATCTACCTGACCTGCAGAAGGCAGTATTGCTTCGCAGGGAGCATGGTGGGGAAGTACAGGTAGGAAAGTTAAACCATGGCTTCCTTGGCTACCATCACAAGAGGAGCTTTTTGTTTTGGGACTTATCCTTCACACACCCATGTAGGCCAAAAAAGAAATATTGGGGGAGGGCAGGAAGGGGTAAAATGAGTGATATATTCTCATACAGACTGTGCGTCTGCATGGTAGAGTCTCAGGGCTCAATCACTCTGTTTCCTGTCCGAAGCAGAAGCTGTAAGTCTGAGTCTTTCCAAGCAAGGAGGTGTGTGCCTGCTGCATTTGGCTCCCTGGCAAACCCCTGTGCTGCAGGCAGTTCTAGGACTACAGCTCTGTGTCATTTTGTTGAAGGGGTAGGGGCTGGAAAATCAGTAGTTTTAGTATGCATGCCACTGTCTCCAGAACTGGGTACTGACCCTCTTTATTGTTACCGGTAAAATTAAACTGATGCGACAATCATACATGGCAGGTTTCCAGCTCTCAGCTCTTCTTGGGGTGGGAGGGAGGGATTGCCCTTTCCATAGAGAGAAAGGGAACTGGATACTTTCCAGGAGGGAAGGAAAATCCTCCTGTGACCACTGTGGAACTGTAGATGAACCTACCTGCTTCTGAAAGAAGGAATTTACTGTAAATGCAGCAAGGCAGAGATAGAAGAAATAAATCATAGATTATAATGGGGGACATCCCTTTTCCTCTCCTCAACAAGTATAGTATTTCATCGTCTACGTTCAACCATAAAAGGCATTTATGCTTCTCCCATGCATACTAAATAGGTTAAAACTGTCTGGCTCATGTGCTTCTGAGAGTCAGAGGACTGATATATAGCTGCTCTTGCAATTCTAATTTCTTACTGAGCAATACAATGTAGTAGCAAACATGCCAAGAAGGATGTATCCAGGTGGAAAGGAGGGACTGAAGCATTTATGTTGTGCCAGGTCACAACATCACTTGGGAAAAATATTGTGTCATCAGGGTTTATCTGCAGTTGTGAGTAACGGAGTTGACAGCATCTGCCTGTTTTCCTGTGTGATGGTTGGGTTTTAAACTAGCAACAGGTCTGGAAAATCATGCATCAAGTCAAGTTTTTTTTTTCTTTTTTCTTGCAAGTTATTGCACATAGGTACTTGGAGGGAGGCAGCTGCTTTGAGCTTTCTGGGGGTGGGGAACACATTCTCTCCAATATATCCAGAGGAAGTCTTACGATGAAAACCTGGAGGAAAGGCAGAAGTCCCGTTCTTCACTTTACTGCAGACTTCAGGGTGACTTCAAGCAAGGACACGTCTGTTTTGTTCTGTCTCTGGTCCTTTCCTGTGCAGTGACCTTAGAGAGGGCTAACGTCCATCATAAAAGGCACTGAATATCTTGGATTAATCTCTATGTGCAAAGCATTTTTGATCTCTTTATTTCTGTGTTGCCTCATATGTTGGCTCATATGAGAAGGCTCACAATGCAGGTCTGTGGCTGAAACAGTGAACCATGCCTAGTTACGTTCCAAGAGAGATGCTGTGGTGCTAAACCATAGGTAGGTAGTGGATCTTGTAGTGGGGCTCACCCATGTCTGTAATCTCACGTATTCTTCAGTGGGCCAGGCAAGAGGCCAATCCAGAGAGGTACATGCAGCCCTAGGTAGAGACAAGCTCTGGTATGGTGGTGTAGAGTGACTCAGGCCCTTAGAGCAGGTGGGACTTGCCTTGTCTGATGTTGTAGCATATGGGTGCTAAGAAGGTCTGCTCTTGATTTCAACACTAGTGCACCAGGGCTGTTTGAATACCCAGGTAGCCACAGCCCCTCACTGGGACAGCAGGAATTCCTGTAGGTCTACTCTAAGTCAAGCAGCAGTTAGAAACTTGCATCCCAACAAACCTCTTTCCAGAACCAATGGCCAGGAAAGCCTTTGAGCTTTTGGGTAAAGGAAACAAGCCAAAATCAGGAGAAACACAAAGCAGTACTGGGCTTTTGTTCATCCTCTGTTCTGTTTAATTCCAGCTCAAGCATTGTGGATTATGAATGGTAAACGGAACCCAGAGGTGTAGTTATGCAGTAACATATGTATTTCTCGCCCCTGCACCAGCTCCCTGCCTCCTCTTTTTCTTTCTTCCTGAGGAATGAACATGCTTTCAGGTGTGAAGTGCTTTGTTTCATAATCAGCACTTCTTACCAAAGCTGATCTCTGGTCATATTTGGGGCTGATCTCTCATTTAGTACTTCCTAAAAAACAGAATGGAAGCTTCTTAAGGAGCCCTTCTTAAATTATGCTGAGTGGTGATTTAAGAAGCAGAGGCAAAACAGAGATGGAAAAAAAGGCATTTTCTTCGATTGTTAAGTGATGCTTTTATATTTTAATGGCTTCTGAAGTCAGGCAGTCACTGTTGCTTGGTTCCAGCTGGTCACTAATTCCTTCTGGGAATACCTTGTGGCAGCTTTCAGAGTGCTCTGAAGCTGAATCTGTAATTGTGACTCAGAGCAGATCCTTTCCTTTCCTTTCTGCGGTGAAATTTGGGTTCCGTTACGGACATGAAGATCCCCCAATGTACTAGCAGCATTTAAACAGCAGAGCCTGACAGGCATCAGAAACCAGTACTACACAGTATGGTAGCTGGGGTTTAGATAGAAATTTTAAACTAAAAGAAGTGCAAAGAATAGAGCTTAGAATACCTGAAGGTCTCTTTTCTTCATTTGGTTGGTTGTATAGTAATGGCCATAAGGGCTTTCTTGTCCTTGGAGATATTAAGCCAAGGCTAAGAGCTACTTTGAAATATTTCTTTGAAATATTTCTCCTTTATTTTAAACTGTGGCCTGCTGCATTTTTCTCTCACTCCTGTTCCTCTACTACTTGTTCTTGCGTAGCCATGTAACCCCAGTTCATTCAGGAGTGATCAGTTGTAGCCTCTCAGATAGTGGCATCATTGTCCTCCTGGGAGAGCAAGCCAATCATGCAGTCTTACCTATTAATGAATAAAAGAGGATGATTTGTCTCTTATTAAATCCAGGGTCAACTATAAAATATAGAAGGATGGGTCTAAGCTGCAGGTCTAGTCAGCAGACAGGAGTGTATTGTCCGAGTATTTAAAACCTGAGGGGGTTTTAAACTTCTGAGAAAAATAAAAGTGCTACTCCCAGCTCCATTGCTGGACACCCACCCATAGAAGTACTTTATCTTCACACTGGTACTTCCTCTTCTTTTCAAAAGCTGTTGAGCAGTGAAGCAGTTAGTAATACTGCCACTTAAAGGATTCTGTTTGGAATCCAAATTGGATTGGAAAGGAGCAATTCAAAGCTGGCATTTCAGGCTATCTGCAGACTCAGGCAGATCTTTTAAGTGGTGATGCTTAGGTTGCTTTCTCACTGTTCTCTTATTAATTGTTACAGCTACAAGCATGCTTAGAAATGGAAAGTGAGAGACTAGTGTACAGCTGAGACATCTGGATGTCCCCCCTCCCGCCCTCCCCGAAAAGAACATGCCTGTTCCTTTTGGGAAGTGAAATTTTATGGTTTATGATAATTACGACCATTTTCTGGCCTACTCAGGCTAAGAAGTGCTTTCATATTGATTTCAAAGGCGCCATGATTTAGGCTTCTTTTATACTAGAATGGATGATGTCTGCTTCCACTTTAAACTGATGACATTTGTGACTTCAGAAGCTCACATTCAATATTGACAATTTTATTATCTCATCAATGCTGCATTAAAATAACTGAGAAAGCTAAACTGTGCAGCAGAATAACTGAGAAAGCTAAACTGTGCAGCAGAATTCTTCTCAGGCAGATTGAGCTTATATTTCTCTTCCCCGTGAACAGAGCATGGTCCACTAAGCTTTTGAATATCAAAAGCATGAGACACTGGTGTCTGCCATTTAAAAGCAGGTGTTCCCATAGGAGAGCTAGGGAGTGGTGGACAGTAGTGTTGGGATCAGATGTGCTGTCATGTTAATGGCTTGAATTTGCAACATGGTGCTGCATAACAGCCTGCGGAGATGCTCTAGCTCATGGTCCCTGGAGAGTATTTGGAGGAGAGAAGTCGGAAGGGGGAGCAGAGTGTAAACAAGCCCCATTGAAAGTAAGCATAAAAGTAAAACAAAATGGGCCAGGCTTTATAGTTAAAGACAATGCAAACCGTACACTGAATAATGCAAGACATGGCATTATCCTTAGCCTGTCACTGAGAAAGTCTGTTGCATTGCAGTCATCTCCAAGAAAAGTCTACTTGCATTAATTTCAATAGTAGCCTTTACAGGGCAAGCTCATCTGCCACTGGATTTTTAACTCTCAAAAGCCTAACAAAAATTAAAATTAAAAAAGGTGACCCCACCCCCACCCCCGCACACTCCTTATCTGGCCCTCCTGCCCCTCTTCCCTAACGTTTGCCTTTAAGATGATGGTGAAATTGCATTCCACTCCAGGCAGCAAACCCTTTGAAAATGTATATCCTCCCCCAAATGGTTCCATTTTTCCGAAATGTGCTAGAGGTATTGTCTCATGATCTGCAGTAATTATCTTGACAGGTCAATTATTAAAAAAGAAATTAAAAAATTAAATTTAAAACATGATACAGGAGCTTGGCTGCTGGTTTTCCTTTTACTGCTGTTTCTCTGCAGAATGCTCTTGGCACCAATTGACATGGGAACTGCATTGCACCAGAGATGGAAATTAGCTTCCCCTATCTTGATGCCAGAGGAAAGATAACCTCTAGGCAGAGATTTCCTCTAGATTTGTGGGCATTCAGAGCAGGAACAGCACCCCGGGCCACGTGGCTGATTATAGTACCCAGGCTAGCAATCTGAATAGTCAAGTCATTTACTCCTACTGGCCTGCCTGAAAGAACTACCTTTTTAGGAAAAAAAACTTGGCATGGAAGAGTAAGAGAATGGATGAAGATAACAGTTCTTGTTTTACTGAATGGCCTTAAAGGAAGGTGTGAATTTCCACCAGATATTTGAACAGTTCAATAGTACCCACATATCAAACCTTATGAGGTTTGGGGTTTTTTTTGTTTTTTTTTTTAAAGAATCCCTTTGAGCTTGTAGGTTAGTAATATGTGAGTAGTATGTACCTGCAAGATTCACGCTAACAAGTAAGCTCTTTGGGGGAAGTAGTTCACCTGTTAGTTCATTTTTCTTGCAAAATTTACATTAACATGCATTATTATGAGATAAATACTTCAACACATCATATAAGCAGCTATTGAAAAAGGTACCAACTGGAGTCCTTCAGCTTCTACACCAGTGGAGGAATGCAACATAAGGAAGAAATTGGGTCCTCAAGGTGCCTTTCAAGGCTGATTGAGAAACTAACTTGACAAAGAATCTCCTGAAATCTTGTTTTCTGCTCTGCTCTGCTCCTCTCCTGGGTCCTGGAATAATTTGTAATTCAAGCTTGGAAAGAATCCTATGCTATTTCCTTCAGACTTATTCCTTCCACATGTGAAATCTAGTAATTTAAACACCTCATCTCCTTTCATAACTGAGGCAGGAAAAAATAGCCAATGATCGCTGATTGAATCCATATTTCCATAAAGTTCCAGCTATTTTGTTTGATGTTTAAAAAATAAAATTAAATTAAGTTAGTCAAAGGAATAAATACACTTTTTAAAAAAATACAGATAGTTGTGGCAAATGAATCTGTACTAATCTGGACTTGCAAATAAATCCCTAAAAACCTACTGGCCCCATTCCTGGGGTGTGATATCAAGCAATGAATTTGAAACCAGAGACAGGGTTAGTAGTAAGTGCTGGTTCAGCTTCACAGGGTGGGAAGCAGCTCAGAATGAGTGATGATGTATTTTGGCTTAAAGCTTTAAGAAGAGCACAGGATAAAGATTGAAAATAAGCTCCATTACCTAATTACTTGGGGCTCAGAGGGAACTGAGGATGCTCAGTATCTTGCAGCAGTATTTTTCAAACTCTTAAGAGTTGAGCTCTTCCTCACTAAAGCAAATCATGCATCTCCTGTGCTGCCTCATGTGGTAAAGGACCTAAGTGTATTTCAGATCTTTGTAGTATTGTACTCCTTCACCATTCTTACATGCTGAGGACTGTGAAGGAGCTAACAATGGTGGAATTAAAGGTACCACTGTTCAAATCTGAACTGGCTTGCTTTGAAACGAAAAGAGCAGATCATGCATCTCAGAGTTGACGTTTCAGGCTCTCTGCAAACCCCAGCAGAAAATGAATTGAGTTATGTTTTCAGAATTGTTTGGTTGTTTGTGGTTGTTTTTTTTTAACACACAAAAGAGTTACAGAAAAAAGAAGAATGCTGAGACTAAACAATCTGAGGAAGGTTTGAGCATTCTTTACGTCTCCCTTGAAAAATGGCAGCCACGTGACAAACTGGTTGCAAACTGAATAACTTTCTTGATTTTAAACTGCTTTCACTTTATACATAGATGACACCACTAACTTCAGAAACTTCTATTCCATTCTGAAGATGATTTTATGTTATGACTGCTGTCACCAAAGTGCAGGAAACTGAAAAGAGCAGCAGAGTTTTTCCCATGAAGTTAAAGTTTCTGTTTCCTAGCGTCCTACCCAGGTTTTTTAAGCAATATATTTGTTGACCAGGGACTTTTTGAAACCAGAGGGGACCCTGGCTTATTCTGTACAGATTGTTGAAACAATGAAACTGCCATAATTGCAGCCACATTGGAGAAGACAAATGGGTAACACTGGGGAGCTGAATTTTAGCCCTCTTCCTCCACATGGCATGTTTCCTGCAGCAATTCCTAACTGAGCCATCAGAGGAAGAACAAGATGCTTTTTCCTGCATCAGCAAAGCCATTTTACGTGTGCAAACTCCCAGGTTAAAAACAATCCATTTTTCAACTGTTGGCAGTTGAGGTGGAAGGCACATATTCTACCTGCCATCAGCTTTTCCCTTCCTTTTCCACAGTTCTAACTGTAGTTTCTCTTACTTGTTCTAGCAGGGAGTACAACAGCAGAATTATTAAGTACAGTTCCACTCAGTAAAGCACTTCTAAATTATTTCTGTCTAAACCCAAACTAGCTACCAAACCCATCTCTCCAGCCCCATTTAGTCAATGTGCAACAGATTGGTGTGGAATTACACTGTATTGTGTGGTAAAGCTCAATGCCTGCCCTGGGAGAGGTAGAAGGTCTGGGTGCTCACGTACAACGAGATAAGCAGCTACGCAGTGCTCAGGGCAGCTGCCTACTGCCAGTTTCTGTTGTAACACTCTCCAGAAGAATAAGCAGAGAGAAATGGTGTGTTGGCATGAGCCTACTTTCTGAAGTTCTGAGGCAGCCCATAGAGAGGGTGTCTATGACACTGAAGCTTTGGAACGATGCTAAGGGGACATTGAGTTCTTTCCTGACTAGCACAAAACTGGGCATGTCTAGCACAAGATTTGCAGAGACATGTGAGTATTGGAGGTATTCAGCATTCATAGGTATCTTCAGGTCTTCCCTAAAATGCAAAAGGTCCTTTGCTAAGCACTAACAAAACCACATTATGTGTTGTACGTTCTGCTTGGTTAGGCAGCTGCCTGGCTTTTAGGCAGAATGCTGCTGGGTCACCAGGGATGCCAAATTCCCTCTGCAGATCCTAGCCTTAGCTCCTTTCTGTTTAAGCATCATCTCTGTAAAACAGAGGGAATTTTTCCCTGTCTGCCAGGGCTGCAGGAAGGTTAAGGTTTTTGTGCCTGCAGTAGGTGATTACTGATAAGTCTGCTAGGAAGCATGCTGAGTCCCTGTACCCAAGGCTTTTACAAAGGTGGAGTGGACAAGGGTTTACACATACTCCACCCACATAGAAAAGATACCCAGGAAAACCTGGCAGTACTGCTTCTCAGCAACAGGAGAGGAGGCAAAACTTATTCTACTAAACTGACCTGAAGGAAAGAAGTGTATGACTGGGAATGTGGGTGCAGCTGGCACATTATTTACCATTTTAAAAACTCAGTCTGCCTCACCTCCCCAAGAATTTACTGTATTTTCAAATGGGTGAGGGCTTTTGCTGTAAAATCAGAGATCTTGGCTCTACTTAAACCAATCTTTCTAATGAGCTGTTTAACCAATACGAAGTTCAGTCTACCTGACGTATGTCAAATGGAAACCCTGTTTAACTTTGTGTTAATTATTACAGAAGACTGGAGACAGGAAATAGTCGTGGTTGAGAAAGTATCAAATCACAATTCATTGCAATGAAAATTCAACTGTACCACAGATGTGGTAGCTGTACACATCTCCTGTTTTACCAGATAAAAGAAGAAAACACATTCTAATAATAAAGAAATAAAAACATCCCTTGTATTAAAGCCTGACCACCCTGACCTTTATGCAATGCATTATTGACAATTCTGTTAGCATTTATTTAAACTTAATTTCCCAGAGCAGGACATGACAGAAAGTAAGAAACATTCATTTCAATTGTAAAACCTTTCACTTTAATGCATTTCTGAATTAATTGGGCACAGTCTTCATATCAAGTGAAATAAATGGGCTGATAATTGATTAGGACCTCAGGGAACAACGAGATCTGATTGGCTAGGAAAAGAGAAGTGACCTATAAAAGGTCAGGATTTTTTCAAATCACTTTTTTAATAAAGCATGTTGATGAAGAAATTATCTGCAAGGCTTAGATGAAATATTGTGATTTGATATATAACTTCTGTCAAAGTGAAAATGGGTTGTGATGTAACTTAATTCTTAGAAAACTGTTTTGAAAAAGATGAGGAGTCCTCTGCGTCCCAATAATAGACTTTATTATGCTCTATAGCCCAGCATGGCTTTTCTTACTTTTCCATCTTTTTGTCAAAAGAGGTCTGCCAGGTCTCCCCCTCTGCTGAAGCAAGGCTCATGGAAGGGATTTTGGCTGGTTTTCAGCCTTGCCTGTTATGAACACTGCTTTTCCACTCTAAGATCTCCTCTCCCCTCCAGTTATGCCTTTAGCTGAGAGGCTGGGATGAGCAGACAGGGATGCTGATGCTTGTGGTGGGGCTGATAGTCTCATCTTGCTTCATGGCCAGGACATTCACTTTTGGAGCAAGCCCCTCTCTTCTTAGCTGGACTGTTCAGCCTGTCCTCAATCCTTGTCCTTCTCCCGGCTGCACTTTTAGAGTGCTGTGCCCTTCTCTCCACACTCTTTTGCTGACACAGAACTACATCAATTCTTGTGAGTATTACAAATTTCCAGCTCACTGAAAACCTTTCAAGGTTCTGATAATGAGTCCTTGCCTCACTCCACCAAGCTGGTTGCAGCTTAACCACTTTTACTGTGTCACCAGAGGAAGGTGTTTCCTCTTCTTGTGCTCCTGGCTCAAGTGCCTATCCCAAGTTGAGTGATTATCGGTTCATCTTGACCTTCCTACAAGCCTCTGCCTCTCCATGAACAGATCCAAAAAGCACTCACCAGGCTTCATGCTATGCTGGTTAAATCAATTACAGCACACCACTCCAGGGCATCTCTTCCTTGGGCTGGATCCCAACTAATCAGTAGAGCAATAATAAAATGCTGATCCCTACCTGATGGACAGCCTCCCTCTCATCCATGAAGAGGCTGCTGAAAACGTTGTGTTTCTGGGAAGCCTTCCAGTGCAGATGACCACATAGCCACAGCAAATGCTTATTTGGCTCCTGTTTGTTTTGTGATGATTTGTTTTGCGCTCTTGCTGTAATGTTTTATCAGCACTCAAGTTTCTCAAGAGAAGGTGCAACAAGGCTTTTAGTGGACAAGCAGACAGTCAGCCTGGTCTGGCTCCTGGAAATGTCTGGTTTTTGCAGGAGACTTAACTATGTTGTCAGTACTGTCATTCTCGCTCCAGCACAAGGTGATCTCATTGTAGAGCTGTCCTCTTCAAAGTATTTCACTGTTGAAAAGTAGTTAGATACGTTCATTTTTCTGCAGTGTTAGTTGTCGGGCTCTGAGAGATTTAAAACCTCCTGGTTTTGTTCATGGAAGTGTCATAAAGACTGATTTCATTTAATGACAAATCCAAAGTGGAATCCCAGATTCAACCTTGTAGACGTTTGATATTTCAGCCAATCAATTAAATGATCGTCCCTTTGTGCTCAGCACTGGTGAGAATGCACCTTGAATACTGTGTTCAGTTTTGAGCCCCTCACTACAAGAAAGACATTGAGGTGCTGGAGCATGTCCCAAGAAGAGCAACAAAGCTGGTGAAGGGTCTAGAGAACAAGTCTTATGAGGAACAGGGTTGTTTAATTTGGAGAAAAGGAGGCTGGGGGGAGACCTTATCAGTCTCTACGACTACCTGAAAGGAGGTTGTACTGATGTGGGTGTCAGTCTCTTTTCCCAAGTAACAGGATGAGAGGAAACAGCCACAAGTTGCTCCAGGGGAGGTATAGGTTGGATATTAGGAAAAATTTCTTCACTGAAAGCGTTATCAAGCATTGGAACTGCTGCCCATGGAAGTGGCAAAGTTACTGTCCCTGGAGGTATTTAAAAAATGTGGACTTAGTGACTTTGTTTAGTGGTGCACTTGGTACTGTTAGGTTAACAGTTGGAGTTGATGATCTTAAGGGTCTTTTCCAACCTAAATGATTCTATGATTCTATGATCTGGAATCTCAGTTGAATGCCTTATGCTTGTAAAGACCCACGTTCACAGAACAAACTGCTGCATCCTTAGAGCCCCGTAGGAAAGCAGGGGATGTGCCCAAAACAGTTCACACCAGCTCCTGAGTGCAAACCAATCTTCCATTGGCTGTTAAGCCATAGAGCAGAGTCTGAACTGGAATGAGTGAGACACCGGCATGTGGCATGGACATAAGAGCCTTGTGCCACCACTGGAAAGGATGTTGGACGTATTTCAAGGTACCCATTTGGAGACATGTACATCACTGCAGCAGTATGCTGTCCTCCTCCTTCACTGGCAGGTTCAGCAGTAAGCTGGTGCCTTTCTTACTTGTAGCCGGTGTGAGGGAGGCAAGGGTGTAGCACAAGCCATGTTTGTCTTCCCTGGGAAGTTGCAGATGAAGGCAGCCTGGGTCAAGGAAGGGGCCCACTGGGCTATGATGGCTACTTGATAAAATCTAGGCATTCCCTACCAGTTAAACTGATAGTCCGACTGTTAAACTGATAGTCTCTTCCACTCCCCCACAGCCAACAGAGAAGTGGATATAGAAGTTTAATGCTTGATATTGTATATGACTCTTTCTCTCCCTCCTTTCCCCCAACTTTTAATCTCTGTAATTGCACAGAAAAAAACAGTATCTGTGTTGGTCAGAAGGCATAATAGGCTTTACAGTATACAAAGTGCAGGCAGTCCACGTCTCTGTACAAACGAAGACCTGACACACGTCAACAAGTCAAAAGAGGATGAGTGAAGAAACCTTTCTGTATTTTTTTGGCTACAAGGATCCTAAACTCCCCGAGAAACCATAGCAGCCTGTAGGACTGCAGTGCTGTGTATATTTCCCCCATCTGCTTGTCATCCAGCTTTGAAGTCAACCTTCAGAAGCCAGGAACCTCTGTGGGAACAGCATCCATTTCAAATTACAAGTAGCATGCTGACTCCAGCTGGAAGTCATCCAGGGAAATGAAGTTTGCACCCTAGGCAAGATGGGTTTGGACTGCTGAAGTGGAAGTAGCAATGTTCAGTGGCAAAGTTTTGGGATAGGGACCTTACAGCTGTAAGTTCGAAGTCAGATTCTTCCCCGCTCTGCACTGGGTCTACCATTACCTTGTCTTAGGCTTTCCTGTCCCCACCACTGGTTTGCCTGTTTGTGAAGCACCTTGAGAACTGCTGTAAATTATTGCTGAAACTGTTAAGGAAAACCCAAGTCACTGCCAGGAGTTAGTTCACAAGCAGGTCAACAGTACCTACAGTCAGAGCAGGAGTCCCCAGGAGAGGGTGGAAAGCTAGAAACTTCTTGACAGCTCTCCCAGAGTAAGTCATCTCCACAGTCCCCCTTGTCTGTGAAATGATAGAAAGACCAANAAAAAAAAAAAAAAAAAAAAAAGGATGGAAATAGAAATGAGAAATATTTGGGGTTTTGTCCTGCGGAAAAGCATTTCAGGACTTTTTTATTCCTGCTTAGGACAAAATGCTAACATGTTAACTATTGTTTATTAAGAGAATAGAAAATCTGCAGGAGAAAATATTTGAAAATGTTGGAATATTTAATTTTGTTTTTCCAAATATGGGCTTTTACTTTTGTGTGTGGCATAGCCAATGTTTTCTTGTAGAAACTCATTTCATTTTGTAGAAACGGCTTTTCTTTTCTCCCTTTCCTTTTCCCTTTCCCTTTCCCTTTTCCTTTTCCTTTCCCTTTCCCTTTCCCTTTCCCCTTCCCNGCACGGACACGCGTGGAAGGAGGCGCCGCGCCAACCGGCCGGGGCGGTGAGGGGGCAGCCGGCAGCACGCCCCGCCCCTCTCCGCTCCCCTCCTCTCCTCTCCTCTCCTCTCCCCTCCCCTCCTCTCCTCTCCTCTCCTCTCCTCTCCTCCCCCTCCTCTCCTTTTTTCTCTTCTTTCTGCAGATTTGTAACCACTAGACTGTGTTTTGTATGAAACATGGCCCGTTTTGTTCTAGAGTGACCTCAAGCACCATGCTGAGGAGCTGGTTCAAAGCTTTGCCAAACACTTCCCCCAGCCCTTAGATTCTCTTTTCAAGTTTCCTAGTCAAGTGTTAACTGAGCTTAGTCCCAGTTATAAGATCTGAGAAGATCACATCTTGCAATGATATGACTAGGCATGAAACAAGTGTACTGATATTTAAGTCACGCTCAGAACTACTCTCTTACATCACTGGTTGAGATTCTGTCCTGTTCCTTTCAATAGCACCTTAGAACTACTGCTACACTGGAGGAATGTAATAAGATGCTGTGTTAGCAAGAGTATGGGAAAAGGGTTGCAATTTGGTGTACAGATGTATGCATGTTCCTCTTGGGAGAAACAAGGGCTAAAATGCAATATCCAGAAGGCAACTGGATTCTGCTTTTTTCATTCTAACCCAGAAGGAACTCTGACCTTCATGTCTTGCTGTCTAATGCGACACTGACTGTAAATACAAGGATTTGTTCTCTGATTACACCTGTACAAATAGGGTGTAAATTCTTAATGCAGTACAGTAATGTTTGCCTTCATTTTGCACTTTGCAGGCAGAAGAGTACCTGTGAAAAGTGTATGGTGCAAGAACAAAATCCTCCCTGTCTACGTTACAGATTATGAAGCACTGGAACTCTGGTGCTTTTGAACTTTGGGTTGAAGTTGATCATGTTTGGCACTCTTTTTTCAGTATGAATACGTAGTCCAGCTCCCTGCCCTAAGGCATTTTCACCTAAACCTATGTTGTTCTTTGAAGGTATTTTGTCTAACATTCTTAAAAATCTTGACTGATGGTGATTTGATAGCCTCTCTAGGAAATCTAGTCTGATGCTACGCTCCCGTTACAGTTTTTAATGATTAACTTAATGTTTGTGGTAATTTCAATCTGTTACAACTCATCCTGCCCACCATCGGTTGGAGAGCAAACTCACCCCTTTTGCTCTGAAGCTGTTCTTTCTGCATTTCAGGATTTAGCACAGCTCCCCTCTGTGTTATCTTCACCACACCAAGCAACACTAGTTTTTGTAGTCTTTGTGCTGACTTTTCTTTTCAATCTCCTTTTGTCTCCCAGTTGGTCTGTATCTCTTTTAAATAGGTATTGGTCCAGTGGAGGCCTTAACAATAGTTTGGAAACATTCTTTTATATGAAATGCAGATTATGCTCTTGTTTGCACAGGATGATCTGTGCCCTTTTTTTCCTTTTTTTTTTTTTCATACAGAGATGCTTTGGTACTGTCAACTTATGTTCAGCTTGTGATCCTTTCTTACAGAACTGCTACCCAACCTTCTTCTGTACAGTTGATTGTTGCTGCCTGAGTTTGGCGTCATTTGTAGATTTGGTGGGTGTCCACCCTAATCTACCATCTAGGCCCCAATGAGAATATTAAATCATCCCTCTGGAACCTCACTAGGCCCATCTTTTCATTTTGACAGTGAATGATTTTCCGTTCAAGTCTGCACTGCCTGACCCTTAGAGTACTTTTGTTTGGCCCACATTTCCTTACCTTCTTTTTCAAAGTGTAATGTCAGTGTCAAAAACCTTACTGAAGTCAAGATATATGACATTTTCTCTTTTTCCCTGAAGCTATTCACCTGTCATAGAAGGAAGTTAGAATGGTTTGACATGGTGTCTTTGTGACAAATCTATGTTGGCTATGACTCATCTTTTGTTTTCTTCTAGGTATTTAAGTAATTTATTTATTTATTCCAACATTTTTCCAGGAATTGGATTTTAGCTTTTTTTTTTCTTGACTCCCCCTCCTTTCCCCCCCCCCCTTTTTTTTTTAAGATACAGACCCCTTTGCAGCTTTCTGAAGCCTCACCCTTTCTTTTGGGGGTGTCGGTGCTCAGAGACACCTTCAGCCAATTCTCTAAATATCCTGGGATTTTCATTAAGCCCAGCTGATCTGAAAATATGTGCATTATCCTAGTACTCTGTACTGCAGCCTCGGCATGTGTTCAGGACTTTATCATGCTAAGTGCTGGACACAAGTAATAAAGATAGTTCTCTCACTGAAGATCTGATGAGCTGCACATACGGATAAGCGAGACTAAGCAGAAGCCTCTGGCCAGACAGAAGGCAAGTTAAACAATGAAACATTCTTCATTAGCTTAAAAGATAAAAGTGTCGTCTTGCACATGGTCTGTCTGTTATCAAACGTTTTGCAGGCATTCCAGCAGGGAAGATTTTAAAGCAGGAGTCAAAAGAGGACAATGTTTTAGCTGGCCTGCCTTTTTACACAGATCTTCTCTAAAGCCATAGAAGAGGCAGGTATAAAGACTAGACAAAGGAGTGGGTGTTAGGAGCAAATGGTGAAGAAGAGATCACCTGGACTGCTAGGCTGGCCACTGTGTTGAAAGCTGAAAGGACGAGTCATGGGCTGAGTAAAAATTTTTAAAACAAGTGGGGAACATAAGGACGGGCCTCCTGCCATATGCTGTCTGCCGGCGGCTGGGGTCCACTGGTGTGTTTTGGTGGTGTGTGTCACTGGCAGGTGCTTTCACCCAGCATCTCTGCCCAGGAGCCCACTTAGATGAACTCCCATCATGGTTCTGTAGCTCTAGGGAGGTGGTGTGAGTGCAGCTAAGCCACAGTTTGAGTGAAACCTTATTTTGCTTTCTGTTTTTACCTTCGTTTGGCATAGGGTTAAGCTGGACAGGTTTGCATGAAGGAGTTAGTGTGGTTCAACTTGGACTGGGTGCATTTGCACTCTGATCTGCTCAGTGCTCAGCTGCAACTGCTGTCAGCCCATCAGCCCAGAAGTCAGGTGGATGTTTGACGCTGACAGGAGTGCTGCAAACCTCTGCATTGAATGCTTAGCATTATGGCAGCCAGGGCAGGGAAATGGGGTGCATGTCCTGGTGGGAAGGATGACCAAATCAGAGAAGAAAGAGGAGGCTGTTAGAGGTCATTGACCAGAGATGTTTTTCACTCAGAGGCTTTGGAGATCTCTGGGTCCTGGGCAGGCGCTCCTGAACCTAATAGTTCAGAGATATCACTCCTGGCTGCTAGAACAGCTGAATTCAAATTGGCCCAAAGTGCCTACAGACCAACTATCCCAGCCTTTTTCTCCTAATACATCTGAGACTGTTCTTGGAAATGCTTATTTTAATGGTTGATTAATGAGCTGTGAGCCACAGGGGGTAATTAGTCTGCTAATCACCAGGTTCAGCAACCTCACCAGCCGCTCAGATTGCTCTCAATGGCAGCCCTTTTACCTCCATAATGCTAAACTGGCATTAAGGAACACTGTTAATGCTGTGATGCTCCAGTTGAGCTCAGCCTTGCCAAACAGCATTAAGCTATACATATTCTCCTTCACACCATGGGGCTCTTTGCTTTAGAGATTGTTTCTGCATTGGGCAGCTTCATTAATTCAGTCATTGCATCTTGCTGTATAATGAGAGAGAAAAGTGCACTGGCTGAAGGTTTCATCCTACTGCCCAGAAGGTTTAAATAAATAACATAAAAATAAAGAATAAAGCCCTCTAGTCCACGTGTTGTGCAGGGCCCCAACAGAGCCGGCTGGCTGTGTTTGCCAGACTGCCGCTGAACTATGCTGCAGGTGTTCTCTGTCACAGCGACACATGTTTGAACCAGGCGCCCTGTGAAATCCGAAAAAGTGCACTTCCTCTGCTTTGTCAGCACGGCTCCCCTTTGCCTGCAAGGTTTTTCAAAAGCATGAGGGAAATGACTCACCCAGCAGAATGTGGGAATTATCCTGTTTAGCTGCTCCGCTTTATCCTGTCAGAAACGCACGATGAAAAACTCTAGTCACAAGAGACCAAAGGGGCTCCCACATAACTGACAGACACCAACTGTTTGAGAGCACTCAGATCCTGTTATCGAGAGGAGCCTGACCCCTGTGCTGCACCTCCATTTATCATCATTTTAATCCAATTGGAAGTATTTTCAAAAGTCTCCATGTTCTTTCATCTTTTTCCCACTTTCTCTTACCCCAAATGTTCTCTTTCTTTTCCTCCTTTTTCTGTTTACTTTTAAACTCCCTGCCCTCCCAAATATTTTTTTGTTCTTTTAACTTGGAAACAAATAAATTTTTAAAGATGATCCCAGGCCAAAACCTCTTTGTTAAAGCAGTATAAAGAGAAGATTACTTCACCAAAATCAATGAAGTTAGTCCAGATTTAGCTGTTGAACTGGGCAGAATTCAGCTGGCTAAGTCACTTCTCTTTTTTTCCTTTTTAATCTTCAAATTGATCCTGAAAGGTGCCAGACAGCAACTGAAAAGAGTTTACTCATACAAGCTAAGGCCCAAATTTCTCCATCTCCTCTTTCTCATTACGGTAGTAAGTGTTAATCTGCCAGGTATTTTATACTC
Source organism: Anarhynchus alexandrinus (assembly GCA_008711295.1). Lineage (NCBI taxonomy): Eukaryota > Metazoa > Chordata > Aves > Charadriiformes > Charadriidae > Anarhynchus > Anarhynchus alexandrinus. The sequence goes on along the minus strand of VUYV01000043.1, from coordinate 1,046,154 downwards.
AGAAATGGTTCTTACCCATGAGATCTAAACCTTTCTTTATGAAGGCATTTAAATGCCTGAGCACTTTTTAAGGGGATTACTTGTGTGTTTAACTTTCTATATCTGCCTAAATGCATTCTGAATCAGTATCCAAAAGAGTCAGGAAAAAAATACTACTGGAACTCCTGGTTTATGGGAGGAAGAAGGAAGAATCTGAATGATTCTGTCCCTTGAAAATAGAACCTTGCTGTTGATATGCTGGAATAGTCCACACTGGGACCTTGGTCAGAATCTGGCCATGATGACACGTTAGGCTGTGGCTGTGGAATATCTCTTATTTTTGAGTACCCATTCAGCACAGATGTAGCCACAGAGAACCGTGAAAGGTGTGGGGGGTCATTCTCCTTTCTGCTGCCCAGCTACTAGCTGATGCTCACAGGGTTGTCCTGTGCCTTGGAGCCAGAAAGACCCCTGGGATGTCTCTGGATGCAACTGTAGGAAGGTGAGGAAGAACTGCAGACACCTGCACTCAGAGCAGGAGGCTTGAGAAACTGCAGCACCAGTGCCTGCTAAGTGGGGACTCTTGGGATACAGACAGGCTCCTGGAGTATGGGGCTAAGGTACTGCATAGTTCTGTGAATACTCTGAAGTCTTTATAATGCAGTATGTAGGCTAGAGAAATAGGGAGGAGGCTGGAATTTTCAAATTATTTTTCATTTTCATTGGGGAAAAACAATCAGCTGGTGAAATTCCTCAGAAATCAGAAACAGAAAGAGCAAACTTAAGCTCAGAAATTGTGTACTTTGCATCAAATCTTGCATGAACTAGCTAACAAATGCAAAGGGCTACATGAAACATCTTGGTTTTAATGGTGTCAAACACTAGTCACGCTTTGTCCTTGTACGTACTCTGATATTATCAGGACCCATCAGTGTTATTGGAAAGCTGCTGACAATAAAGTCATGCCTTCTGAAAACAAAATAAATGTTTTTGTCTCAGTATGTTTTATGCATTTTATCTGAATGGTAACTGCTACTGCCAATGAAAAAAAAAAAAGAAAATAGTATTCAACAAAAAGTAAGCTGAGGCTAAGGAAGGGCTGAGGTCTAATTCTGGCTGTGCTATGGGGCCTAATTGCCCCTGAATCATGGACTCATAAAATCATAGAGTCATAGAATCATAGAATGGTTTAGGTTGGAAAGGACCTTAAAGATTATCTAGTTCCAACCCCCCTGCCGTGGGCAGAGACACCTTCACTGGACCAGGTTGCTCAAAACCCCATCCAAGCTGGCCTTGAACACCTCCAGGGACAGGGCATCCACAGCTTCCCTGGGCAATTTGTTTCAGTGTCTCATGACACTCACAGTGAAAAATTTCTTCCTAATATTTAATCTAAATTTACCTTCCAGTTTGAAATCATTCCCCTTGTCCTATCACTACATGCCTTTGTAGAAAGTCCCTCTCCAGCTTTCTTGTAGGCCCCCTTCAGATACTGGAAAGCCGCTATAAGGTCTCCCTGGAGTCTTCTCCTTTCCAGGCTGAAAACCCCTAACTCTCTCAGCCTGTCTTCATAGGAGAGGTGCTCATAGGAGAAGTCCTTTTTATGTTGAGGGCTCCAAAGCTTGACAAAGTGCTCCAGAGCTTGACACAGTACTCCAGGTGGGGTCTCATGAGAGAGGAGCAGAGGGGCTGAATCACCTCCCTCACCCTGCTGGCCACAATTCTTTTGATGCAGCCCAGGATGCGGTTGACTTTCTGGGCTTTTTTTGCCACATTGCCAGGTCATGCTGAGCTTCTCATCCACCACCCCCCGCAAGTCCTTCTCCTCAGGGCTGCTCTCAATCCATTCTCTGCCCAGCCTGTATTTGTGCATGGGATTGCCCTGATGCAAGTGTAGGACCTTGCACTTGGCCTTGTTGAACTTGATGAGGTTGGCACAGGCCCACTTCTCAAGCCTGTCAAGGTCCCTCTGAATGGCATCCCTTCCCTCCATCGTGTCGACAGCTCTACACTGCTTGGTGTCGTCAGCAAACTTGCTGAGGGTGCACTCAATCCCACTGTCCATGTCGCCAACAAAGATGTAAATAGCACCAGTCCCTGTACCAGCCCCTGAGGAGCACTACGCATCACGTACTTGGACATTGAGCCATTGACTGCAACTCTTTGAGTGCGACCAGCCAGCTAGTTCCTTATCTACAGAGTGGTGCATCCATCAAATCCATGTGTCTCCAATTTAGAGACAAGGATGTTGTGCGGGACAGTGGCAAATGCTTTGGACAGTTCCAGGTAGATGATGTCAGTTGCTCTTCCCTTACCCACCAATGCTGTAACACTGTTGTCGAAGGCCACCAAATTTGTCAGACACGATTTGCCCTTAATGAAGCCATGTTGGCTGTCACCAATAACCTGCTTATTTTCCATGTGCCTTAGCATAATTTCCAGGAGGATCTGCTCCATGATCTTGCCGGGCACAGAGGTGAGACCTATCGACCTGTAGTTCCCTGGGTCTTCCTTTTTCCCCTTTTTAAAAATGGGTGTTATGTTACCCCTTTTCCAGTCAGCAGGAACTTCTCCAGACTGCCATGGCTTCTCAAATATGATGGATAGTGGCTTAGCAACTTCATCCACCAGTTCCCTCAGGACCCATGGATGAATCTCATCAGGTCTCATGGACTTGTGCACCTTTAGGTTTCTCAACTGGTCTCAAACCTGATCTTCTCCTACAGTGGGTGGTTTGTTCTCCCAGTCTCTGCCTTTGCCTTTTGTGACTTGTGTGGTGTGGCTAGAGCCCTTAATGGTGAAGACTGAGGCAAAGAAGTCGTTGAGTATCTCAGCCTTCTCCATATCCCGGGTGACTAGGTCTCCCATTTTCTTCCTGAGTGGGCCCACATTTTCCCTAGTCTTCTTTTTATCACTGATATACCTGTAGAAGCTTTTCTTGTTGCCCTTGACATCCCTGGACAGATTTAATTCTATCTGGGCTTTAGCTTTCCTAACCTGATTCCTGGCTCTTCGGACAATGCCTCTGTATTCCTCCCAGGCTACCTGTCCTTGTTTCCACCCTCTGTAGGCTTCCTTTTTCTGTTTGAGTTTGTCCAGGAGCTCCTTGTTCATCCATGCAGGCCTCCTGGTGTTTTTGCCTGACTTCCTCTTTGTTGGGATGCGTTGCTTCTGAGCTTGGAGGAGATGATCCTTGAATATCAACAAGATTTCTTGGGCCCCTCTTCCCTCCAGGGCTTTATCCCATGGTACTCTACCAAGCAGGTCCCTGAAGAGGCCAATGTCTTTTCCCCTGAAGTCCAGGGTGATGAGCTTGCTGTGTGCCCTCCTTCACTGATCTTGAACTCTACCATCTCATGGTTGCTGCAGCCAAGGCTGCCCTTGAGCTTGACATTCCCCACTAGCCCCTCCTTGTTGGTGAGAACAATGTCCAGCATAGCATGTCTCCTGTTGGCTCCTTTATCACTTGGAGAAGGAAGTTATCATTGATGCATTCTAGGAATTTCCTGGATTGCTTATGCCCTGCTGTGCTGTTCTTCCAATAGATATCAGGGTGGTGATATCTATTGGACCAGGGCCAGGGCTTGTGAACGTGAGGCTGCTCTGCCTATAGAGGGCCTCATCCACTCAGTCTTCCTGGTCGGGTGGCCTGTAGCAGACCCCACTGTAATGTCACCTCTCCCTGCCCTCCCTTTCATCTTGACCCATAAGCTCTTGGTCAGTTCCTCATCCATCCCCAGGCAGAGCTCCATGCACTCCAGCTGGTCCTTGACATAGAGGGTGATACCCCCTCCTCATCTCCCCTGCCTGTCCTTTCTGAAGGGTCTGTATCCTTCTATTCCAACACTCCCGTCACAGGAGCCATCCCACCATGTGTCTGTGATGCCAATTAGATGCAGGCGTGTGCACGTCTTTAACTCCTCTTGTTTGTTCCCTGTGCTACATGCGTTTGCATAGAGGCATTTAAATTGGGCCCCCAGTGAAGCTAGCTGCCTGGCTGGAGTGGCTAGTTTTCCCTTATGCTGCACTCCACGTGCTCTCCTGCTGACCTGCTTCCCTTTTCCAGGTTTTGGGCCTCAATTACTGGTATTGGCACCATGTTGGTAGGAGTGGGATGGATTGTGGTTCCCATCCCCTGGCAACTCTAGTTTAAAGCCCTCTTCACAAGCTTGGCAACCCTCTGACCGAAGATACTCTTCCCCTTTTCTGACAGGTGGACCCCATCTGGCCCCAGTAGACCAGGTTTCTCAAAGTGAGTCCCATAATCTAAGAAGCCAATCCCCTGGCTGTCAGACCAGTCCTGTAGTCAGTTATTGATTTTCCAGATTTGCCTGGCCCTATCAACCCCTCTCCCTTCGACCAGGAGGACTGGTGAAAAAAACCTACCTGACTGCTGCTCCCAGGGCTCTATAATCTTTTTTGATAGTCTTCAGGCTATTCCCAGCTGCATCACTGAAACAGTAGTGAAACCATGTGAAACAGCAGCAGTGGATAATAATCTGAGGACTGCACAAGGTTTGGTAGTCTTTTGTTGACGCCCCGGATACGAGCCCCTGGTAAGCAGCACAACTCCCTAGAGAGCGCATCAGGCCAGAAAATGGGTGCCTCCGTACCTCTCAGAAGAGAGTTGCCTACAACTATCACCTGTTGCTTTTTCTTAATTGTACTGGTTGTTATACGTGGAGCAGATCAGGTAGCCTTACTCAATTCCAGCACCTCTCCTGATACAGTAGGTTTTACCTCTTCACTCTGTAGAGCAGTGAAGCGGTTCTGCAAGAGCACCTCGGTTTTTGGGGGCAATCTCTTCCTTCTGCTTGTCTTTGCAGTTACAAGCTGTGTTACTGGCCTCCCTTCCTTCTGCATGTGCCAGTGTGGGAGTTTTTGATTGGCTGTGGATTGTGGATCCACTGCAGGCTGCACTTGTAACCAGCTGTCTATCTCCTTCTCAGCCTGAAGGCACAGCACCAAAGCTGAGGTGTTTGGCTAGGTCAGGCTTTTCCTAAGCATTCCTGCCTCTCCTTCACCCTTTGGTGCCAATGAGGGTGGCTGCACTGAGGATCTGTGATGCCTCGGCTATTTGCACTTGCTGGTAGCATCTTTTGCTCTGCAGGTGTGATTTGGAGTGTCAAGGCCCAGGGCCTTTGTGGGTGAAGGTGCAGGAGAGCCAGAGGAAATGCAGAGCTCCTGGGGCTCACCGCCTTCCTGTGTAGGGAAAGAATTTCATAGGATCAACTGTGCCATATTTAAAGCATAACTATTTTGAAGGCTAATTGGGTAAAAACATAAATTGTGGAAAGAACTATGTTTTGTGATGACGGAAGGTTTACAAGTGTTTCACAGCTTAACCAGGCCATCTGTGAACCATTCTGACGTTCAGATTTTCAAAACTGGTTTTGGAGAATTCTATCCTCTCCCCTTCCCTTCCCTTCCCTTCCCTTCCCTTCCCTTCCCTTCCCTTCCCTTCCCTTCCCTTCCCTTCCCTTCCCTTCCCTT
>VUYV01000043.1:872470-1040668 GCA_008711295.1 Anarhynchus alexandrinus | reverse complement strand
CCTTCCCTTCCCATACCTTCCCTCCCCTCCCCTTCCCTTCCCTTCCCTTCCCTTCCCTTCCCTTCCCTTCCCTTCCCTTCCCTTCCCTTCCCTTGAAAAATTTACATCATTCTCTCAGTTCAGTGTTTGTGTTGGGAAAGAAAAGATGGTGGCAAAAATAAGGCTGAAACACCAAGTACCAACACCAAGTAGGAAATTGTGTTGGGGCAAATTGCTAAATGGAGGCTGATGAGAGGAAAAGGAAGTTCACAACCATTGCCACTCACGATTAGGGGAAGGGTTTGGAGAATTTACTCTCTGGTTCCTCTCTTTATCTTTTCCTGGCTGAAACAAAGCTAATGTAAGTATTTTTTTTCTATTCAAGATGTTAAAAATTAAAAACATAGGTCCATTGTGCATGAAACTCTACTGCAAGTTTTCCAAAGCCATCTGTATGGGGAGGTACATCTCTGCTAAGCTGGATCATCCCTACACTCTTCCTTATGCCTCTGATCTTTTGTGTCCAGGTCAGGGTCTACTCCTATATTTACTTATTTATTGCATAGAATCATAGAATCATAGAATGGTTTAGGTTGGAAAGGACCTTGAAGATCATCAAGTTCCAACCCCCCTGCCATAGGCAGGGACACCTCCTGCTAGACCAGATTACCCAAGGCCACGTCCAGCCTGGCCTTGAACACCTCCAGGGATGGGGCCTCAACAACCTCTCTGGTGTAAATGATTTCATAATTTACACCATATAGCTGCACTAAAATTCTATCAAGAGTCAATATGTAACACAGGTGAAAAAAAGAAATTCAAAATCTGTAAAAAGGAACATCTCCATTCAGCCCATATTTTCAGGTAGGGAAAAAACAGAGAGTGCATAAACAGATTATACACTGTCTTAAAAGCATTGAAAACAGTTACAGAATTGTATGGTAAAAATTTCACCTTACAGAGACACTACTATTGTCACTTACATGAGGATATTCTTAGTATGCAATAAAAAGGGAAAGCCTAAATTATTTATTCTAGCAGAGTTTAAATTATTTCCATACAAACTTTTCTGAATGGATAGGACTGAGAATATATTGCCCTTTAAAGTAATTTTAATAGAAATGTATAATTTAGAAGGCCTAAAAACACAAAATTCATGAAAAATGTCAGGTATCACATGAAACTTAATATTGATCTGACTCTGAAAAGTGGTTGGGTAAAGCTGGAGTCTTGCTCGAGAGTTCTGTTCATTGTTTGCATTTGCTGCCTTTTCTGACAAAAATACCTTGTATTGCTTGATATTCCCATTAGCACTGCGGCATCAGAGCAGCCGGGGAAGCGAATTGCCTCCAATTCCTTCCTCTGCCTGACAAGCAGAATATTCTTGCTAGTTCATTGTCATTATAGCCCCTGTGTAAATCTTCTTCATAAACTGAAGGCAGTGCAGCTCCCTGTGCTTTACTGGGGCTGTCACTGGGGCTGTCGAGCTTTTCTTGCTTGCCTGGATGCTAAACAGAACCAAAGGAATCCAGCATGACCCTCTGATCCCAGGCTCAGTTTGCAGTGCTGGTGGTTGTGAGGAAATCCATGCAATAACTGCTCTACCCAGAAACTGAACAGGTCTCTTAGCCAAAAATATGCCTGGAGCCCCATGCTCTAACTTTAACAAACACTTCTACAGCTTCCCTTGCTGAGCACATTATGGCTTTCAGAAGGTTTCTCGGGAGACAGGCGGGAGTAATTCTCAATAAATAGTTAATTTAACAAATCTCTTTTTTTCCTATTGACAAACAGTTGTGAAATTCTCACATTGATTCATTATTTGAAATCATTTTCCAGTGAGTTCATGAAAAAATACTAAGGTTTCAGATCATGTCAGTTGGAAATGTTAGAATTAACTGTGCCTTCACACTGTGAAGCATGTAACTAACTGATATAAGTTGAATTGCATAGCTTGAGCTATACAAATAATAAAGTGTTTAATAATGTGCAAATGTTGAAGTACAGAACATTTTATTTGTGCAGTCTATGTTAGTTCTGTAAGTCACCTAATCAAACCTGGGAAACATAATGACATACCTTTGGTGACTAACAAGTTAGAATTTGGATTTTAGCTGGGATGTAAGAGTTTAGTAATGCCAACACATATTGAAAGCATGGCTGTAGTTTGTGCTTGTAACAAATGCGTAGGACTCTTCTGGGACTTCCTGTGCACCTTGGTGGTTCTTTTTTCTTTTCTTTTTTTTTTTTTTTTTTAATCTAAAGCATTATAACTGTGCATGCTAGTGATATTTTAAGGGAGAACATATTCTCACCCCACCTCTGCCTTTAACCAAATTTTTCATCAGGGAATTCATTAGAATTTATGTACACGGGGAATAATAAAAAAGTTTTATTTTGTGGGACTTTTCTCATGATCATAACTCAGAAGAACTGCAGAATGTATTTGCTGGTCTATTTAGTAAGGGCATACTTTACCATCAGTGCTCAGGGAGTTTGTAACTTTCATGAAGTCCATAAGTAGCTCCCAGGGGAGTTGTATAAGGTTTGGTTTTGTTTCTTATTTCAGTTTGAACACAAACATACCTGAGAATTTATTGAAGTTATAAGAGTCACCTGGATAAACTGGAAAGTTTATTGCAATAAACTATATTTTTTCTGCTCATGGTAACCACCTTAGCTGCTGACCAGTGCTTGCGACCTTTTAACATAAGCTGGCATGGTCCCAGTTTCTTCACTAGCAATCAGGCAGGTATTCAGGCTGGAATCTTTCCCGTGGTGACAGCCAATCCCACAAAAATTGTGGGAATAAGAACTTCAGTAGACCATAACTGAGGTTGCCAGAGATGCTGAGTGTCAAGAGCACGATGTTGATTTCAGTGAAATTTGCACCTGCTTATACCAGATTTGCACTTCTCTCCAGCAAAGTGGCGGTGGATGTGGCTAAGCTTCCAGTCACAGAGCTCTGTGGTATGTTGCTGCTCCTGTCTGCTGGGAAGACACTATGGGTAGGTCCCAATGAGCTGACCAAAACATGAACCAGACACCCCAGCTGCTTTGTAAGGGCCCTCATGATTCATGTTAAGGTGAATGACTTACTTGAAATCCAGCCATTTGCTATAATATGTTGTTCCTACAGATTTGCCTACAGGCTGAGGTAGCAGCAATACAATGTCAGTTACAGGGGCTTAGTGCAGGGGAAATCTGTGCTTTCAGACTAACCAAATGCTCCTCTTTTCTTGTTGTCTGATTCACCACTCTTGAATCATCAATGTATCTGATAAAACAGAAGCAGGGAAGCTCATTTACCACTTTTTGGGTATGTCTACACATTTGCTTTGCTATCTGAAGTGAGCCACTGGGCTGGAAGACTTCTGCACACATATCCTTTTATCACAACTTCTTGTAGGGGTTATTTCAGCCTGTAGTACTGTTGTTGCAAACTCTCTCCACTACAGACTGTCTCTTTACTACTTGCTTCTTTTTATTTTGTCCAACCTGTTCATTTTGTGTACCAGGGACAAACATATGGAGTTTCCTTCTCAGAGGGCCTTCAAATACCAAGCCTACAGACTGGGAACTTTTCAGTCCAGAAACGGCTTTCCTGCAGCCACCTGGGAGCAGTGTCAGACCAAAACCACTGCGGAGTTGGCTCCTTTCCACACTATCTCTTATCAGTCTCTCTGAAGGAGCAACTGTTATCCAGCTGAGATGATCTATCCTGTGGGATTTGCTTATTGCAATAAATCTTGAAGAGAAAGGGAAGTGGCTCAGTAGCAGAGCTGTGGTAGTACACTGTTTTTTATGGTATTTGCCTTGTGGTACTCTCAGACCTATCCTGGACTACATGGTGCATAGAATTCAGGCAAGAACTCCTGCCCTCTAGAGGTCTGAGGGTCTGTTGAGGTTTGCACCTATGCGTTCTGCTAGGTGTTGGATGCATTGCTTGTAAAGACATAAAGCTCACTGACTAACTTCTTTGCTATCCAGAATGACTATTTTTCCTTCAGGTCTCACTCTGTTGAACAAAAGCCCACAGGTCTTCCTGTGGTCATCCTCTTGATCAAGAAATCTGCTTGTGAATGAAATGGTGGCAGTGAGGCACCTAAAGGAGCTTTTCTTTGTGTCTTTGGGCAAGAATGTCAATTCTGAGGTAAAAATAGACAACTGCTCACACCTAAGCAGGCCAAGGGACTCTCCTGGCTTAATGTAGAGACTGGCATCTGGCCTACTATAAATATTGCCATTGCCCCTGTTTGCCCATCGTGTTTGTAGAGTTTTTCCAGTATTGTCATGGCATCATTCATCCCTCCTTCAATGCAAAGCAGTGGGCACCTAGCAGATGGCAACTCATTCCTCAGGAGGTTCCATGGCTCTCACGCAGAAAAGTGGTGCCTCTCTCTCATGACTGTTGTTCTCATGTTCCGTGTCTCAGAAACAAGACTCTCTGGGTATTGTGTGCTGCTTTGTCCCTCCAGACACTGCAGGGCTCTGTCTTAGGTTAGATGCAATGACATTTTGTCTATCTCTGCTGCCTCCTTGAGCAACAATTGCTGTATCCACCCTTTGCTCTCCCCTGCTCTCTCAGCTGATTTATCGAACATACATAGAATACATGTTCCTTTTCTGGGTTAAGTGAAGGTGACCCGTCCACCTGGTCATGGCTGGTAATAAGTCCTTATCAGTATTTGACAAATCATGGTATATATTGGTAATCATTATGAGACCCCACATCCCTGTTTCGTGCTTAATTTATCAACAGTCACAATCACATTATTACAGTACCAGTTACAACAGTAGCACCCATGTGCAATTTTAAGTACTAGGCACAGAATTACCACCCTTAGATCTTCCGACCCCTCCAACAGTCCTCATCCCAGCTCCTGTAAGACAGATATTCAGGATTTTCCACCAAGGCCATATGGCTGGATCTTTTGTGGTCACCAGGACAGATGTTGTTGGCAATCGTGTTACCAGCCATAGATGTTCTGGTCCCTCCAACAGTCCTCATCTCCTTACATAGGATGTACATCCAGGATCTTTTCCCTCACTGCCTGATGGTGTCTTTTTCAGTCATCAGGATAGGCATTGGTGGCAATTGTGACTCTTGATGAGGGGCCACCCAGTTACGTCACTGAGCTATTAATGTCATGGTCCATGTGAGAGTAGTCATAAGTCAGGCAGCCCACCCTCAAGAGCTGACCCAACTGTGCCCATCTTTCTACCCGTGAGCTGAGGCCCAAGGCAATGATGCACAGATCATATTGCCAAATTTGTTTCACCTTTGGAGATACTATCAATAGGTTGGTGAGGCCTATTGATAGGGAGGAAGTAACCATAATTCCCACTGGGGCAGAAGTCAACTTGGTTACCCCAAAGGGTATCTGGCAGGACCACGTAGAGGTGTGACCTCTGCAGTGAAGCCCAGTTAGTAACTATGATCCTGCTCTTTTTAAAAGAGTCATAATAAAGAAGTCTCTGTTACTCCATTAAGTGTCACAGCCAGCCTAAAAGGACCCAAGCAGGCTCTCATGTCCCTGTCACTTCTCTGTGTTACAACTTGCTGTTTTTTTGCAGGTATGTATGTGTTTAAAGAGATCACGGGGCAATGCCTCCTGCTTAGCTCTGAAATACTCTGAAAAACACCGCTCTTGGTGTCCCTGTCATATATTTTCTGACCAACTCTGAACCACAACATGCACAGAAGTCAGGAGAGGAAACTCATTCTTGTGAGATTTCATGTTCCCTTAGTGCCTTGTGTGTGCCTCTCTACTTTTCACATTTGGGCAGAAATGGAGCACTTCTTATCAAGGCTGAAAGTATGCTATTTTCCTGTCTGTGAATATGTTTTTTTTTTCTGTGTTTTGTTGATATTTTTTTTAAACCACCAAAATGAAACTTATAAGGTGTCTACAGAGGTTTGGGTTAAGGAGTCCAGGGCAAAAGCTGAATCTGTATGAAGGTGTATTATAATGATAGGTTCTCTGTAGCCTTTCAGATTGGAGTGAGAAGGAAAAAGTGTTAGTTGGTGTTTGTAAGTCTAGGTAACAGCACACTGAGGTCTTCTTATCCAATTTTCTTACGTGTGGTGAAGGAGCAAAGGGAATTTATGGGTACCCGTGGTATCAGCATCGTGCTCTAACATGGTCCCATAAAATGAACAACCCCAATGGAGTATGATTTATCTCCTCCCTCCCATGCCTAGACAACAAAGTAAGACTTTGTGTTTCAAAAAGAAGGTGGTCTCTAAAGACAGTGTTTTGGCACAAGATAAGGCAAGCTCATGCTGCCCTGATCAGAGACACCAGCCTCTGTGAGAAGTTGCCAAACCACACAGCTGCAGCAAAGGGTGGGAGCCCCATTTCCCTGTCAGTCTGCCTTGGCGAGGTGTTACTGGTGGCTTTTCTTGTGGGAACGAGAGTGTGAGGCACTGTCTTGTGGTTCTGGGCTTGCTTCTCTGCTCCTGAGTTGCTGTTCACTGTACCACAACCTCTTAGGGCTTTTTTCTGCATTGCTCTGACTACAGCGATGTCATGTTACAAGATGCACACTTTGTATCTGCTGATGTCAGCATGAAAAGAAGGAAATCGTCTTTTCACTTTAAGTGTTGTAAATCAGCCCAGTAAACCAGACTATACATTATGCTTTTGTTACTGAGAGTTAAATTACAAGGAAATGAATGGTGCATAATAATTCCCCATGTCACTGAATTCTCCACTTCTCAGCAAAATAGTCTCTCACACAAGCAGGTTTACAGTACTCGTCCCATCGCTGTGGAAGAGGCGCTCTCTAGTGGCTCCTTGTCTGAAAAATTGCTGCTGGGTGGTAGAACAGCTCAAAATAGATTCATCTAAATGCAGAGAAGGGTGATTATGACAGGAAGTTGTATTCAGATAAATCATATTATCCCAGTCCAAGATTTGTTTTGGTGAAATAATATATTCCCCAAAAGACTAAGAGGTTCTTTTGTATTTATTGAAGGCATTATTAGTTAAACTGTGAGCTCATGTTTATCACGTTTGCAGCCTGATGCCATCAAGGATAAAATGGTAACCAATAATTCCATTTTGAAAAGTAATGTTTATTTCGGTTCTTAATTGTATTTGGTGATCAGTACTTCTAGGGCTGTGCTTTCTTCAGCTAGGTTTGGTGGTTGAAGACTGCAGAGCAAATTGCACTGCTGGTTGCCTGCTATAGATTTAACAACTGAGTTTGAATAGATCGCTAAAACAAAGCTTGGAAACAGACAAAAACAGGTCCACATTTACATACCTCAGGTGGCCATTTCTGCAACGTGTACAAGAACGGTTACAGCTAGATATAACTAATCCTGTCTTTCATGCCAGATTTAGAGATACCTATAGCTAATGTTGTCAAAAGGAATCTCAAACCCCCCTAGAATCCAACCATCTGGGACTGTCCCAGGGGTATGGGAGCTAAGAAAGGGGGATCCTTCATGTACAAGTCATTCCTTCAGGTAGGAAAGGCCCCCAGGAAAAGGGTTTTGTTTGCAGCATTACCAGTGCTCCCCATACTGCTTCATCCCCCTGCAGAACCAGGCTCTGTGAAGCTCAGGAAGGATGTGTCAGCAGGGGAAGGTGGGACAGAGGCAGGAAGGCATGCATGTCACATTTTTTCAATCTCCGAAGCGTAAGTCTACAAGGTGTCTGCACATTCCAGAAACCTTTTTCTGATATTGGTCCTGTGGGGAGGACGACAACAAAGACAGACTGAGGGAAGGGTTTAATGGGAAACAAAGGCTAGTACCAAAGTTCTGAGGCTTTGAAGGGATGGTCCATGTCCCTTAGGAGTCCCTTGGGATCTGCTAGTTTTAGGCAGTAAGCCTTATAGCCTGCTGTGCCAGAAGAGTTCAGCTGAGGGCTTGACATGTTGTGTTTTGGGCAAGATGTCTTGCTGCAGGATGATGGTATAAAGGATATGAGCTTTGTGATTGCTAACACAGGGTAGGATTTGCTCAAGCTCGTCTGAATTCAACAGGATCACAACACTGCAGGCTGACAAAAGCTCTACCAGGGATACATAACTTGCAGGCTAAGTCAACAGTGCTTTTGACTTTTGAAGCCGTGGGCTTGAGAAACTGATGTCTAAGAATGCACTGTTCTTCCACACTCAGAAAACTCAATGCCGATGTCATGCACATATGGGCATGTGATTCTAGCTGCATGGTCAACAAGATGATACCTTTAGAGACAGCCAGTCAGGCCCAAAAGCTACCACACCTTCATCTTGGCAAAACATTTTAGGACCTTGACTCACAAACACAAGACTGTCGCAGTTACTGGTTCCAAATGGTCCTCAACCCCATTCCTGGCTGCTGCTGCTGTCTGTGGAACCACATGTGAAACAACTCCTGCAATGCTCTGTTTTGCAGCCTGGTTAAGAACAAGATGTTACCAATGTGTTCAGGATCATGAGATATACACTGCCGCACTTTGGGTACAGTTTCATTTCTGTAGTTCAGCTGTCCCTGTCAAGGGGGAGGAAGCCGCCAGGGAATATGCAAGGCAGCTCTGAAGGGCTGCTAGTCTTCAGGTTTAATCCAGTCCTTCCATGAGTTAACACCCTTCATTTTGTGCTGTCTGTCTATTGGAGCATCCAGCAAGGAAGAGCACAGGGAAGATATAATCAGGGCACTTTGTTGTCTAAGTACCTATTGTTTCCATTTTGCAAAAATGTACACATTGATAATGTGAGGAAATGAGAGATTAAAGGATGGTGATGTATCAAGAATTGATTATCTGAGCTTTTAAGCAGAGTGAGAGATGGCTCTTCATTTGAAAACCTTTTTCCCTTTCTAATAAACACTGTAAGACATCATTTTGTATTAAAAAATAATCTATGTGGCTCTTTTTTTTTTAAGGGTAAGAAAAGAAAGAAAGAAAATGCTTTGTTTCTCAGAGGCACCATATGTACCACATGCTGCAGTTGCTATGGTAATTATTCACATTTTATTGAATAGCACTGCAAGGGGTTATACAGAAATGAATCTGACTGGCCAAAGTGCTTGTTAGAATGAATATGTCCAGTTATTTATAAAAGCCTCCATGAAGCACTCGAGGAAAATAAGTGTGTGAGGGAGAGGGAGGGAGAGAGGGAGGGAAGAAGAGGAGAGGGGAAAACTTTTATAAAGCCGAGACCAACACAGTGACATAACATCTTTTTCCCTCAATGGGAGACGGCATTCCATGAGCCTTCTTGCAGAAGAAAAACTAGCAAAAACTAACTTGCATTTACTTAAGTTATTAAGTTGTCAGCAGACAAAATGTGGAGTAATTTCTGCACAAAAATACTAGTGGGGAGGCAAGCTTGAGGCTCCAGTAGGACTTTAAGGGTTAAATTTGGTTTGCCAGACTTGGCTATGTTTGTACTTTCCTTGTCCCAGGTTGGGTCAGGCAAAGGGGCCTATCTTTTTAGTTCTTGTGTGCATTAAGGCTGGCTTTTCAAGGGGAGCACTCATCTCCTGAGCTGACTGAAATCCTGAGAGAGTGAATCACCTGTGAGATAACAGCTTCCAAGATTTTAGACCTGGCCAAAGCTGATATGGCTTGAGGTCACAGCCTAAACATGATCTACAACTGAACAACTCTACTTTGGTGTTTCTCTGAAACAGAACATTGCAGTTTATGGAGGTATCCATGCAAGAAATATTCCTAGGCAATGTAAATAAATTAACAGGAATTAATTTAGCTAATTAATTTGATTGCTGTAAATTGATAAAATTTTACCAAACGCATAAATCATGTCTGCATATTTTCTATAAGGAGGTGATTAGTGTGCCTTGATGTCAGAGACATAGATAAAGCTCAAGACCTTTTTGTACTTAAATCTAGAGAAATGTACTCTTCCAGTGACACAAGTGAAATGATGTCCTTAGACTGCTTGCAGCTAAATGGATGTCTGTGAAGACTGGCATTTGCAGTGACTGAATTTTGTAGACTTGAGAAGGACATAATGAGGAAGGCCACTTACAGATCTGTAGATAGTAAAGTTCTAATGAACTTTGGCAGCGCAGCTTCTGGGCAATTATCATCAACTAGAACTCTGCTGTGGTTTGCCAGATCTCTGCAGAGTCACCAGTGCTTTGGGGGTTCATGTCAAAAGAGTACATTGTGAGATCAGGGCCCTGTGTCAGAGAGCTGCAGATGGGGTGAAGGTTGGCCGGAGATTTAAACAGTGTTATAGCAAGTCTATTGACTTAGCAAGCTCTGCTGGTGCAGGGTCATCTTTTAGTGCTGTGCTTGGACAGCACCTATTATAGTTGTGAGTGGGTTCTGGAGGGAAGAGGCTTGTATCTTTTCAGTAAATGACACAGTTGATGTAAGAATGTCTCTGCTGGTTAAACTTGCAGGTGGCACCAGACACAGAGGGCCTGTGGGCACATTGCTCAGCAGGAAGAGCATTAAAAAAGATATTTCCAATTTGGAAATCTGATCTGAAAAACAGCAGAATGAAATTTTGTAAGAACAAGGTACGAATGTCTGTATCTTACTAGGAGAAATCTGTTGCAAAAATGTCAGATGGGTAACAAAGAAATAGACAGAAACTTTGCAGAGCCAAGAGTAAAAAATATGATGGGGTTATAATAAAAGCAGAAGTGCTAGCATATATATATATATAAAATTGTTTATAAATTAGGAACAACACTTTTTTCTGTATTTATTACTTGAACTAAGTATCCAGTTTGGGGTACTGTAATTCAAGGTATGGATTGTCTGGCTGGGGAGCAACCATCAGAAATTCTGAAAACGTGGATCGTGAAGACAGACTGAAGGATTTAAGGTTGTTCAGTCTACCAGAAGATACTTAGGGGAGATAGGATAAACCTACAAGAAGGACAAAGCTTGCTTCAAAGAAAAAGGAATAATCTATTTTTCCTTGCCCATAAATAGTGATGAATAGAAGCAATGATCTTAAATGGAGCATGAGATTTAAGTCATGATTAGGAGAGCCTTTTGCATTGTAAAGCTAGGGGAAGACAGGGTAAAGCTGGAGGCTCCTGTCGGTAAGGCATGGAATGGATAGAGATTTTCCTGTTCTTGGAGGAGGAGGTAAACAAGGTCATCTTCCAAGGTCTTCATGCTCCAGTTCCCATGATTATAAATAAATCCTCATAAATCCATAACACATAACATAATATGTATAATGACTCACAATTCTTATTAATTGAAATTGCAAACTTGCACCAGGCCTGGGCTTTTGATTCAAATTCTTTATGGACTGTGCCTCTCAGTGAAGTAAAAAAATCCCCACAGACTGAGTAAAGTGGATCATGGGGAAAAGTAGAGAAGAATTCCCTAAGAAACAGTGTATGCCAAACAGGAGGAGTCTGGCTAGGTTGGCTTAATTTGCAAAGAATCGTAGGGACACTCTTGCCTCCAGAAAGAAGGTTGTCTTTTAACTGAACAAGCATATGAATGATGTTGAATTCAACTACCTTGTCAATTCTAGGATGAGCCTCTTTGCTTTGGGAAAGACGGTCTGCACAGGTTGTGAGAGACATAGCTGGGTATAGACAGGAGTCATTGCCCCACGTCTGGTAGCCCAGTTTTTCAAGTGAGAAGAAATGATGTCTGAAGTGTAAAGGAACAAGACTCCCAGGGTTGCTCTGCCCTCTGTAACCTGCTCTGTGCTAGGACATGCTTGGCCTCCTCAGGCAAAGCAATGCTGGTGAAAGTCCAGGAGGAATACCTCTGTTTCTCTTCCCACCACAATGTTTTCTCATGAGCATAGTCCATGGTTTGCCCCCAGGTCTTAGCTTCACCCACATGAAGCAGTTGGCCTAGCCTGGGACTTGGTTTGGTTGCATAGCAGTGTCCAGATGCAACACCCAGCTAAGGGGGAATGGAGGTGGAGCCCCACTGTGAGGTCTCACAGAGAGCACATGTCATCCTGTGCCACTGAGTGGACTCTTCTGGTAATCAGGGAAATTGCTTTAACAAGCTGTCCTCAGGGGTGTCTCAACACCGAGGACTCTTCTGGCTCAAGTGTTTGTGCTTGGTTGAGATTGGATTTCACAATTGTTTTCTCCCTCTGTTCAGAGCTTCTTCTTTGTTCTACAGAGGAGATGTGTTTTGTCTGAGCATGGGATTTGGTCTGCCACTTTTGGAGAGCACATGGAAGTGAGATTCAGCAAGCAACCCCTCCAGCCAGATAGAGATGTTTTTTTAGCTGGCAAGTGGGGAGCTTCCTTTGCCTGTGTCCATCTCCTTACCAACTCCCACTAATTATGTCAGCTTGTCTTTCACCCAACTTCCAGCCGCTCCTTTTCAATGCCCACATCTGCGACTACCAATTAACACAACAGCAAGTCAGCACAGCACTACCAGGCAGCCCCCTGTAGCCATAATGGTATTCAAATACTGTTTTGACCTGAATGAATTCTCTTTGTTGGACAGTTACCGCCTTATGGAGGCTATAATTACAATGGTAGCCACAGTTCTGCAGATATAATTTAGCAGTGATGTACTGAGAACAAACAGGATTACAAGGCAGTCTGTATGTCCAAATATTCACCACTTAGATCATTTAAAAGTCTTTAAGAAATCATTACAGCTGAAGCTGAAATGTACAGTGTGTGATTACATGAAATGTACAGTGTGTGATTACAGCAAATCTTGTCACTTGCTATGGGAAGCAGGCAGCACAAGAGCAGAATTTATTTTTGAGCAGCATGTGACATAAATAGCAATCTTTGGGGGGATCTCCATTAAAAACATCACCAGAGACTCAGCTGCAATCTGAAGGACTTGGTGAAGCAATGTTTTGAGAAAGAGATTGTAGTTTAGCACATAAAATATTTAGATAAGGCACTAAAGATGTTGTGCTCAGCTTCCCAGAAACGCAGAGGGCACCTGACAATGCATTATTAACAGCTTAGAAGTTCAGTGGTGGGAGGGCAGGAGAGCAGAATCAAGAGGGATGGAAAGCTTATGGTGGGTAAAGAGATTTTGTAGGAAGCACTCCAAAGCCTGGGCATGGAGGGGAGCAAAGGGCAATAAAGCTGGTGACTTAATAGGAAAGAATGCCCAGCCATTACTATAGCAATGAAGAGTGCCTGGGAGGCATATTCAAGTTGCTGAGGGCAGAAATGTCAGAGAAAAGGATGCCTGAGGGGAGCTGAGCAGCTCAAGGAACAGATAAATGAAATGGGAATTGGAAATGGATTGACAACTTTTCACTTTTTCTTGCAACCAAGTAATTATTGCCCTGAGGAGGCCAACTTGCAAGCTTAGGGTAGGCTTAGTCTGTTGCTGTCTCCCAAAAACGGGCTGTAGTTAGCGTACTCCCTGGGAGCTCTTCCTCGGGAATACATACTGACTACTTCCTCCCAAATCTACAAAAGCCCTCAAGTGCCCGCTTTGAGCCAGAGTAGCATAAAATAGCCAGTTAAGTACCTCAGTAAATGGGCACCAGAGCTCTGTATGGGAAGAGTTGCTAACGCTGAATCACTTTTGTGCTCTGCAGTAAGACGGGCATGTGGGCAGGACTGAGTCAGGATCTCGACACTGCTGCTTTTCAGTGTGCCAGTGTGTGGATGGGCGACTGCAACCTGGGGGGCTGCCGACTAGCAGCGTCCCTGCACACTAGATGTACTTTAAAATTAAATCTCTATTCTAATTTCCCAAGTCTGTCCGAATGAATGGCTTTCTCAGGAAAAACTTCATGAGGTTTTTATGGAGCTTGTGTCATTTGAAAGCTAGTGACCTGGAGACATGCAATATATTTTTGATTAAGTTAAGCTGACCTCTACAATCCAAATGGGAAGGAAAGAAAAAAAAAAACACAACTAACCCCTTTTGTGTTTTTAAAAGGAAATGAAAATGTTTAAAGCTTCTTGAATACGTAAACTTAACAGAAGTGCAAATCAGTAACTATTTTTTGAAAGGGTCTATGGAGAACCTATGTCTTCCACTATTGCTTAAAGATAGGGACCTTAATATAAAGTACAGAGAGTTGGGCAGATTTTAACCTTGTAGCTTTGAGTGCCAGATCTTTCAGAGCCAATGTTTTGCACATATGACATCCTGCCCTTCTGGTATTATTACCAAGTGCTTCCATGACTAGATCTGGAGAAGTATGTTTAAGGGGAAGGGTGTATATTTTTGTATTGCTTTATTGCTGGGAAATGAAATACAACTCAGTGCAGATATGTCTGGCAGAAGGAAGGAATATGATGGAGAACTGAGCTGAGGGAGAGAGAGAGATGTGGAGTGCTGTTTGATTACCCCCAAATTCTGGTTTTCAGCCATAAGCATACTAATAAAATAATTTCTCTCAAGGTTACCAAGAATAAAACATTCTCAAATTTTTGGATGAACCAAAAAGAAGAGATTAAAGTATTTCAGCTCCGTATTATAACTTTTCAAAGATATTTAAAAACACCTGGAAAATTAAAACAAGAACAAGTCAGGTCAATGTCATGCACATTTTCTGTGTGTATGCTCAATTATCTCACCCAGGTCACTAATGAAATAAAAGACAAGCCTGGACAGATCAGTGCTGGGTCCTGCTTCAAGTACCCCTCCAGCTGGAGAGAGATCCACTAACAGTATGTCTTTGTGAGTGATTTTTAACCAGTCTGGTACTCATCTTACGGTGATTTCTTCAAAGCTCTGTTTCTGTAGCTATCTAGAACAGCATCAGGTGCCTTCACAGTACATGCTTCCCTTGGATCCTGTCAAAAAAGGATTTTTGCTACACAGTTCTGAGTGGGTGTTAACGGGACAAGATGCCATTTGTACAGGTTGGGGCAAAGAATGTTTCAGTGATGGAGATGAGAAATGATGAGAGTCAGCATGAAACCTTGACTGAACAGGCAGCGTTTAGAGATGCTGTGCTGAATGCTATGTGTAAAGCCTGTGTGTAGGCTGGGTTGGAGCACCAAGGGAAAGATCCCAGTCATAGACACCACTTGGACCATGGGCAGGATGGAGATAATATTCAGAGTGATTGAGCAGGAGGAAGTGAGGGAGTCTTGAAGTACAGGGAGATAAAAAAGTCTCATTCCAAAAAAGCTGAAATACATTCTTGAAATACAATACTTGAAATAAAAGTTGACAATACATTCTGACACTTTCAAAGTATGTCTCATGAACTTAGGCAGAATAGATAGCAAAGAATTTCAGAAAAAAAAGGAAAAAATAAGGAGGGAGCATTGTTTTTAAAATGCTGTTTTGTTTTAAACAAACTTTCCTCTTTTTTTCCCATTTTTGTACAGATTAATCTAGTTTGTCAGTGCTCCATACAAGCTCACAGTTGGGATCCACCTGAAATACCTTTCCTTTGGCAAACTGACCTTTTGTTGAAATTGCTTTAACTTGATTTGACTTCAGCCCGCAACCACAAGTGGGGACCTCCATGAGCTTAATGATGCAGGGGAAGAGGAGGAGTAGGAAAACAGTGGGGGGTTGAGATGGAAGATAATATAGTGGGAGGGATAACAAAAATATTAGAAAGTTTTTATGGCAGGAAAGTGTAAGGAGAGCATGAGGGCACATGGGATAAGTATATGTGAGGGGCCTGATGAGGAGAACAGATGATACCTTTCTCTATGTGGAGAAATGTACAGGAATGCAGAGCGAGGGATCAGCTAAAGCAATGGAGAAGATCTGTAGATGCAGTGAGGATCCTTTCCTCCCATTTCTCTTCTTCATTTTTTTTATCCTTTCTTGTGCCCCACACACTCCAGAAATCAGTGAAGCTCCTTTTCTTTCCCTCTTCATGAACAGTTCATTTTGCTTCTTGCAGCAAAACTGGCTCCAAATGTAATTATTTCCTGGTGTCTCTGTGCATTTACCTATGCCTTCCAGCAGGGCCCTGTGTTTGGCTCAGGCAGACTCCCCTGCTCTCCCTCTCCCCCATGTGACGTGGAACCCTATAAGAAAATTTCCCAAGAGGTTTTTAAACTTCCCTGCAGGGTAGATTTCTTCTTTCGGGTCTCAAGGTTTCATGACAACACACACACCCCTTTGCTTTCAGAGCAGTTTACGCTGGCTCTGCCCTTTCTCTTCTTTTTGGATATTCTTTTATTCAAACAACTCCTGCAATATGTATCATTTCAATTACCCTGGAGGTTTACACAGTGCTTACAATGAACTGAGCTGTGCTTCCAACTTCTGCCCATTATATTCTGACAAAGAAGCTCAGAGGCAAGGCTGTGTGACTGGTGAACAGTGTGTGAGGCAAGGTTCAAAGGGAAGGAGCTTATATAATAGTTACTCATAACTCTTTTCCCCTTTCCATGGTCTAGCTCTGTCTTTTAATATTGAAATTCAAGCTGCAATCAGGGGGTGAGAGACTTCATTTTAAAAGAGGTTTTTGCTAAAGGTAATAGGGGAAATGTAAATCAGCTGTTTGTTTGGTTGGTTGGTTGGTTTTTGCTCCTGGACATACGCAATTGTTATTCCAAGCATTCACTAAATACATTGAAGATTTCTTTTTATAGAAGATTTGTTTAACTGAAGATTATCCAACATGCAAAGGACTGCTTCATGGGAACTTCTATATCTATAGGGCTTTTGGTTTGTTTCAATGCTTGCCAGCTCCTCAGCCCTTGTCACTTCCCCATGAAAGTCCTAATCATAACAACAGCCCTAAAAGCCTGGGAAACTGTCATTGTAACCAAAGGTTCCATCCATTATTTAAAACCAGATGAATAACATTTGTTTGCTACAGGGAAACTGGTAGTGTCCACTATGACTGGCAGTCCCTAAAAAAAATGCACTGCACAGACGGAATATCTCCTGCTTTTAGAAATGAGGATTCCCCAAATGGCTGCCTTTGAAAGAAATTTAGTGGTGCCCTACTCCTTACATTCATCAGTGTCTGCAATCTGGTAACATCTTGCAAGCACACCTAGGCAAGAGAGAGGATTGTATTATAAACGCCTAACAAAAGGATCTTCCTTTCCTTTCTCTCCTCCTTCTGCACTTACTAAGCTAATTACTTCATTTTTAAAAAGGGAAAAGCTGTTCTCTCTTCATCCTTCACATGCCTCCCATCTCTCTGGCTTGATCTTTGAATGCTGTGTGCTTTGACTGTGAAATGACAAGGTAAAAAGCTTACATTCACTTTCCAGTTGGAATTTCAAGGTTTGATTTTTTTCTAACCCAGCTTTCAGTTGTTAGTCGAGGGTCAGGCCACTGTAGACAAAAGCTTTCAAACTTCAGAAGACATAATTCAGCAAGATTGGTTGAGGTGCTGATGGAAGGGAGGTCTGACCATGTCTCCCTATGGTTAAGGATAACACTGCAGATAAGAACATGTTAATAGATGCAGCCTTTCACCTTCTGACACCTCACTTGGTCAGGACTACCTTTTTGTCACCTTGGATGATCGTTTCCTGAAATATCAAGGACTTTGGCAGAGGGTCCTGCTTCTCTGATAACAGGTGAGCTATCAAAAGGGAAGTAGAATAGGTACAGCCTAACATGGCTATTTTGCCTTGAAAAAATAAGTTACTCTGATTTTTTTAGATATATGAAGTTTTTTTCCAATGTGCTACTGTCTAACTTACTGATAACTTCACCTTTGGTGGGAGAGACCACCATGTCCTTACAAAAAACTGCCTCTTCAAAATGATATTTTGGGGAATAACAGCAGGGGCAGCAGCAGTCAGCTCAGTGATAGCGGGTGTGGTAGTGTAGTTCTGGAAAAGTATTGCATGCCATCTCTTGCACAGCTTGAATGAACAGGGAAGAATTAATACTTTTTATTTAATTAAAAAGCTACTGAGGTAGCAAACAAATTCAGGAAGCAGTTTTTCCTTCACTTCAGAATGAGGTTTTATTATTGTGATATTTTTGTGAGGACTCAAAGCTCTGCTGAATCTAGGATCTACCTGGAGTCCTAAACAAAGAAGGGGATTTCATGGCTTATACATTCCCTTAGGACAGGACAGCCCAAAATCATGAACTTTGGTGGGTTTATTTTCCAATCCAGATCTACGTATGGCTGTCCCTCCTGTCTAGGAGAAGACTGCCCACAGCACTTTAGGCTGTCATTAGCCATCATAGTTCTGTAGTAGAGGATGTCTGTCTCCCATACGGACAGTGCACAGTGCACAGCCTTTATTTGTCATTGTTTTTCCCACCAAGTACTCCTCAACCTTTTACCCACCATCAACCCAACCTTGCAATCAATACCTTTTTTTTTTTTTTTTTACTGTTTTCTTGGACTGGAGGGTTTGAATGTGCAAAAACTGCAAAACCAGGGAGCTGAAATGACAATCCTTTAGTTTTCTAACTAAGCCATAACCACCAGTAGCATCCTTTGATGTATACTCTCCTAATGAGTAAACACCTACTTAGCAATGCTAGGAAAATAGATTTCCTTTGCTCCATTTTGCAGCCAAACAGATATCCCTTATTGTTCCTTCTTGGCATGCTGCCCATAAAGTTGATCTGCTCTTACTGAATTAGCCATAACCTGATAGACAGCATTTCCCCCCTTCGCTATACATGCTTCATCAACACAACTGGATAGCTCTCTAAGTACGGTACCCTTTGCTACTGCCTTTCTGCCCTTTCTTCCTCAGACCACATAAAACCCATCTGTCAGAAACTCTGAAATTACTTGTTCTGTGAAGTGAAATCTTCAAAGCCTTTCAAATATCTAGCGTATGAAAACTCTTTTCTTTATCCCATTTAGGATTACAGCCAAAAAAAATTTAAAAAAAAAAAAAGCAAGACAGTTCCTTCCTTGCAAAGAAAATAGTTATTAACCTTCAGGATAAAAGCACATACTATTCCAATGATGGACTTTTTTTTCCAAAGGAATTGTGGGGAAGGTAATTTCTGAGGACAGAAACAAGTTGTAGAAAAACAACAACTCCCACAAAGATTTGTCACACTTAAGGAAGAGAGTAAAATAATCATTCTAACACTGGCCTACTTTGGAGTTACCAGAAATCCTAGTTTGGATCAGTGATTTGCAAATGGTCCCTCTCCTGACACTGTGTCAAGTAAAACCTTTGCAGTTCAGCAGTCGCATCTGAATTTGGTGACTTTCACCAATATCTAAAAGGCATGATCTGAGAAATGTTTGAAGCAGAGCCTTTTGGATTATGTTTAAGTTTCAAGTCACTCAATATTCACTTTTATAAGATAAATATATTCATATATTCAATATATTCATACTACTGGCTTTCACTTTGGTTTTTTATACTCATTGAGACATGACAAGGCTGATTAGAGTCAGTGGCTCAAAACCAAATGTCAATAAAGTATCGGAGGGGAGTTGTAAAACATACCCTGTCTGAATACTTTGAAAATCATTGGAGAGAAGGTTCATACTGCTTTGGAAAGACAAACTCTTGTGTTTCTAGCTTCTTACATCTACTCCATATAAGCTGTCTGGGAGCAATTTGCAGGACACCACAAAAAGGATAAACAGGCAGAAGAGCAAGATGATTTACCCAAAATCATACATCTCCATGAGAGCAAAGAGAGAACATAAAGAAACACAGCCTGAGCCACATATGCTGATAAGAGTTCTACAAAAAACAGAGATGCAGTGACATGAAGCTTTGTGAGGTTTAGAAAACACAGTTTCCAACAAACATGTAAGTCAACATAAGTTTTAAACCGCCTTATCAGCATCTAACTTCCTTTTCCTTGCTATTCTTCAGATTTTGCTGAAACTCTGGGCCATCCAGGTTCTCTTTCTGCTCCCAAGGGTGAAACTGGTGTCAGCTTTGCACCCAGAGTGGTTGGGACTTTCCCCCACTGATTTCATTTTGCTTATTTGTTCGCTTCAGCACTTGCAGGTTTAATCCTGTGAGCCATTCATTTGGGCCTTCATCCTGCTGCTGAAGCCACTGACAAAGCTCTTTTTGGCCTGAGGACTGGTATGATCCCTTTCCGGAATCAGCAAGAACAACTCATCCCCATTCCAAGATGAGAGAAAATGACTTGGTCAATGCATTTTCCAGAGAGAATAATGCAGGTATCCC
Organism: Anarhynchus alexandrinus; assembly: GCA_008711295.1. Lineage (NCBI taxonomy): Eukaryota > Metazoa > Chordata > Aves > Charadriiformes > Charadriidae > Anarhynchus > Anarhynchus alexandrinus. The sequence goes on along the minus strand of VUYV01000043.1, from coordinate 1,020,717 downwards.
ACACTGCTGACAGTTCTTATCCTTTCGCCTTCTCAGCTGCACACAGAAACACAACAGCAGCAGGTAAACTCTCTCCCCAGCAGAGGAGAAAGGGTTAAATCTTAGACAAAGCTGAAAGGCAATAAAAAAAATAATCCACACATCTCTAATTGCTGCCCCTCTCATGTTACTAGTGCCAAAATAATGCCACTCTTTTAGTCTGGTGGTGCTCATTTTGCTGAGTCAATACTGGGCCACACAGATGCAACTACATGTTTATCAGTTGTCATTATCCTGTTTGTGGATTGAATCACATATTTGGGCACATCCTAAGTTTTTAGCCTCCCAAATGCTCCCTATGTGCCGGGACAGGGAGAAGAACTTCCTGTAGGTTCCTGCAGGAACTACTGGACTGAGTTGTGCTGATCTCATTTGATGCGGTTCCTGGATGGCCTCAACTAAGCTTCTTCACAGCTCATGTGGAATGGAAAACAGTCAGCAGAGGCTGTGTTCCCTAAACACAGTTTCTATTAGACCAAGGAATGACAAATTATTTTCTCTTTCCCAATGATGAGGATATCACAAAAAACAACCTACTGCTGCACTTCCTTATTTTCCAAGATGAGGCAGAGAATTGGAAAAGGGTGTGGGGAGTTGAAGTCAGAGAGGTTTGAAGTTTTCTTTGCTTTCATCTGTCCTCAGACATCATTCACAACTTTGGTGAAGAGCATGAAACTGCCTGCTGGTTTGTGTGGCACATTTGCATGTAAGATCTGCTAGTGATTGCTGCAAAACCCAGATGTGTTTTCTGGAGAAGCAGTTTCAAAGGCAGCTGCTGGCTGTTGACTGTGTTTCCAAGGCAAGCACCCCAAGGCTCTAGAGTGCCCTAGGGAGCAGTCTGAATGTGCATCTGACCTCACTGCAACCTGCACTGATGCTGCAGCACAGTCACAGTATTACTCTCCAGAATGCTTGTAAATACGTTTTTTCCTAATTTCCAAAAGACTTTGAAAACACTAGATTGTGCTCCAGCTATCCAGGGAGGTTCCTTGTCCTAGGCATTAACCTAGCTGGGGTGCGAACCCATCTCTTTCTTACAGTGGGGCAGGGGGGGAAGAAGGAAGCTAAAGCTTTGGATCTGGTGACTTCAATATCTTAAAATGGAAAAGGCTGATACAATATTGTTTATTTTAACTAAAGGTATTTCCAGGGCCCTTATCACTGCATCATCGGAGCCAAGGCCAAAACTCCACTTTCCTGTCAGGTCTGCAGGGCTGGAAGCAGACAGCTGAGGGATAAGTGTCTGGTGAGTGGATGCAGCTGGAGTTTGTTAACCTGTGAGGCCCACTGAAGCATGCAAAAGGAGGAAGAGGAAAGGAGTGGGCTGTGGGGGAAAAGGGTTGAGTGTAGTTCAGGAAGGGGTTTGGTGCTGTCCTTGGATCCTGGCACAAATGGCATTTTTATTGGAGAGGCTGTCCTATCTCTGAGAAGCAAGAGGATTTTTTGCTCTGGCCCTTTAGGCCTTTTTCATCTGTTTGTGAGGCAGGCTGTTTCTTACCCATCAGCAGTTCCCTCAGTTCTACATCAACCTTGAAAAACATGGAGCCCTGTGATAGCTAGTCTATGCCCTGGGAGGAAACTGAGATCTAAAATCGAGTGTCCTTGGTTTGCAAGGTAACTTGGCCTCTCCAAACAGAGTATGGTGAAAAACATGTCCCTCAGCATGTCCTCAGGCTCAGCTGGAAGGAGTTCTTTTACCCTGCAAAATCCGTGAGTTTTGTGAGGAACTGATAAGCATGGGGCTAGTTTAGCAAAGGAGTTTGTGTTGATTTCTCCCTGGAAGAACAAGCATCCTTCTCCCTACCTGGAAACTTACTTGAAAGCCTGTTTATTCTGTCCTTCAGAGTCCTGTGCAAAGATCTCAGTCTTCAAGAGGAATAGCCTCTTCCTCGCAAAGTTTTTAGGAAGAGCCTGGGCAATTTCCCTTCCATCTTGCCTTCTGGGAATGCTGCAGTCCTTTTCTCCTGAGGGGTCTCTCTCTGCATGGTTTCCTGGCCTGAAAGGAGTCTGTGCTCCATGATGCCAAAGGTGGATTTTTCAGTGGAAAATGCTATTTTTGTGGGTAGTCTTGAAATCATTCCACAGAAATAGCTAATCCAGGCCTTGACTCCTACATGACTGCATTCTGCCAAACGCTGTTTTTATAATCACCTTGTGTAGTCCTACTTTCTTGAGACTTTTCTCCTGTACCTTGTTACGCTAACTAGCTGTCTTGGCTTGATTTGGATGGTGAAATCCTGTGTAGTATGTGTGCCTTTCCTAACTTACAGTTTCTATCACTGGGGCTTTCTGGAAGAAAAAAAAATTGTTATACATATTGGCAGTAGATGAGTAGAAATTGCTTCTATGTTTAAAAAGCTACTGAGTGGCCCTTAAACGCCACTAAAGAGAGGTACTGCTATGTGGTTAATAGAGATTTGGTGGGTAGGGAGGGAGAAAACCAAGAGATACGTGTTCAGTTCCTGTGTCAGCAAGTCATGACACCTTTGTGGGCCTCAGCTTGCTTTTGTAGAATGAAGATACAGTTTTCTTCTGCTCTGTTTAGATTATGTAGTTAGATTGTCAGTGTTTTGGATCAGGGACTATATGTGTTTATGTATAGGCATGTTAAGAGTCCCTGGTTCTGGATCTTAGTACAAGGTTACTACAAAAGTAATAATGTGAGAGGATGTCATGGGAGGAAAAGAGCCATTTCACTGTGATAATTGCAGCTCCTCTGAATGTGCCTACCACTAGCCCATAGACAGGGAAGACCTGGTCTTACAGGGATTTGGCTAAGTCTCATTTCTACGGCCTACCAGTGGGCATCTTGAAAATGCTTTAGGCTTTGGCAGTCTCTTCATTGAAGAGAAAAAAAAAAATGCTGTGTGATTCCAGCCATCAGTCATACTATAAAAGTAGTGAATTTTCAACAGATAACTGAGGCAGTTTGCCACAGATTTATAGGCTGAAATGGGCTTTATACAAAACAGTCTGATGAATAATACAGGACAAAGAAAGTATACTCTATATATTTCTTACTTGCTTAGAAGGTAGACTAAATCTACCAAAATCAGTTCCATACCACAAATCACGTGAAGTCACAAAGTCTGATTTTTAAATTTAATAAATGTAAGAATGTTGGCAGTGTTTCATGTTGGTTTTATCTCAAGTAAAGGATTAACTGTCCACCAGCAGCTTTTGCAGTGTGAGTCAGGAGCTAGCCTGAAAACTAGGACTCTGGGCTGACTCTGGGCTAAGTACAGGAAAGGCTCCACAACTTGTGACTAATTGGGGCACAGCAACCAGTATCTCAGCATTTTTCATCCTACCCATTGTTTAAAATGTCTTTCTCCATGGAAAACACAAAACAGTGTCCATAATCTACAGGGATTTTTTTTCCTCTTTTTTTAAAAAGCAGTGCCTGTCATAAGCCATTTTGCCTTTGTCCTAATCCTGAGACCTCATTCATCCTTCTGCTCACAAAAACTGCAACTCATCAAAACTGGTCAGCCCCATGGTCTTGAGTCTGAGAAGACAGAAAAGAGAAAAAGAAAACTAAAGGGAACAGAGTAATCTTTCCCCCAGTACCTCCTTCCTGTATCTGTAATAAGTGGCTTAAGGATAAGGTATAGCAGGGCCTACAGCTGAGGTCCCCCTTCAGGACCCTGATTCTGCACCATTACCATCTGGTAGGCTTGCATAATTAACTGGGGAAGTTTTGGCATTTTATTACCTACCTCGTTTGCTTTATCCTTTGTATTTTCTTGGCATCTTGAGTTATATCTAATGACATTTTCCAAACCAGGCCGCCTATTTTCTAGAAAAGTGTTTCTCCAAAACAATGGCAACTTAAAGAACATTTTGAAATTGAAAGGGTAGCACTTCCTGCTCCTATAACTGAAGCTTACTTTTTTCCCCACAGCATTCATTTCCTCTTGAAGGGAGTCACACATACTTACTTGTTTATTTCTGTCTCTGAATTGCTTTTTCGGCTTGTCTTACCACTCTGATCAGTTACATATATTTCTAATTAATTTTCAGACAATATTTTGTGCTTTGATTTTTTTTTGTCTCGATCTGCAGGATACTTGCTCCTGCATGCACCCAGCCTCAGCTTGGGTTGGAGAAAATGCAGCTGGCTTCTATCAAGAGAAGCCATCCTTGCACGGGGAAGATAAGTGCAGCAGTTAAGGCAAAGGTTGTGACTGCTCTTGGAAAGCATGCTTAGTATGTCTATCAGTGTGGGGTGGCTGTTTGCTTTGTAGCTTGCTTCTCCATAGACTTCTCCCTGTGTCTGCTTATTTTTCTTTTTCCTGGACACTTGTGCTCGACATTGTCTGATATTCCAGAGACTGGTCTTTGAACAGCTGCCAGCCACTCCCCTGGGTATTGCCTTGGCTTTCTTGTGCTATCTGAAAAACAAATACAAAACAATTAACAAGAAGATCAAAATCACTCAGTGCTTTTGGAATCCCTGAGAGGAATCTGTCTGGCAGTCAGGTACATCCCAAGGCCGACTGGCTAATTCTTTTCTTTCTTTCCTTCTTTCTCTTCTCATCTACTCCAATTTCTTTCTGTTCCACAAAAGATTGTTTTGTTCCCCCCCCCAACAAACTAATCATAGAATCATAGAATGGTTTAGGTTGGAAGGGACCTTAAAGACCATCTAGTTCCAACGCCCCTGCCATGAGCAGGGACACCTTCCTCTAGACCAGGTTGTTCAAAGCCCCATCCAACCTGGCCTTGAACACCTCCAGGGATGGGTCATCCACAACTTCCCTGGGCAATTTGTTCCAGTGTCTCACCACCCTCATAGTGAAAAAAGTCTTCATGATATCTAATCTAAATCTACCCTCTTCCAGTTTGAAACCATTACCCCTCATCCTATCACTACATGCCCTCATAGAAAGTCCCTCTCCAGCCTTCTTGTAGGCACCCTTCAGATACTGGAAGGCTGCTATAAGGTCTCCCCAGAGCCTTCTCCTTTCCAGGCTGAACAACCCCAATTGTCTCAGCCTGTCTTCACAGGAGAGGTGCTCCAGCCCTCTGATCATCTTCATGGCCCTCCTCTAGACCCACTCCAACAGGTCCATATCCTTCTTATGTTGGGCCTGAGAGCTGGATGCAATATTCCAGGTGGGGTCTCACCAGAGACGAGTAGAGGGACAGAATCACCTCCTTCGACCTGCTGGCCATGCTTCTTTTGATGCAGTGCAGGATATGGTTGGCCTTCTGGGCTGTTAGCGCACATTGCTGGCTTGTGTTGAGTTTCTCATCCACCACCACCCCCAAGTCCTTATCCTCAGGGCTGCTCTCAATCCATTCTCTGCCCAGCCTGTATTTGTGCATGGGATTGCCCTGATGCAAGTGTAGGACCTTGCACTTGGCCTTGTTGAACTTGATGAGGCTTGCACAGGCCCACTTCTCAAGCCTGTCAAGGTCCCTCTGGATGGCATCCCTTCCCTCCAGCGTGTCGACGGCTCTACACTGCTTGGTGTTGTCGGTAAACTTGCTGAGGGTGCACTCCATCCAACATCCATGTCACCAACAAAGATTTTAAACAGCTCCTGTCCCAGTACTGACCCCTGAGGAACACCACTTGTCACTGCTTGCCACTTGGACATGGAGCTGTTGACTGCAACTCTTTAAGTGTGGCCGTCCATCCAGTTCCTTATCCACTGAGTGGTCCATTGGTCAAATCCATGTCTCTCCAATTTAGAGACCAGGATGTCAGGCGGAACGGTGTCAAACTTTATGCAAGCTGATCAACAATTGCTGATTACATTTTTGCCATCTCTGATCAATGGCTCTCTCATGGCCCAGAGAACATTCAGGATAGGTTGGTACTGCACACCTTTCTGCTACTGGCCTAGCTGATGATGATGATGAAACCATTTCTCCTGTCCATGCCTCAGTTTCTTAATCAGTAAAACACTGGTTATCTGTTCTGCAGTCTCCTGATAAGGAGAATTCTAAGAGATAGTTATTTTTAATTATGTCAAGTGGCTGACATTCCAGTTATTGTACAGACAGTGAAGATTGTTTTCAAAATGGTTATTGAGATTACAGGGTGTTTTTTCTCCCTACTAATAATTAGGACAATGTAATTTTTTAGGACAGATAATAATTATATCCACCTTCCAAAAGAAAATTGTTTTCTAAGAAAACTGTTTGGAGGGGTCTGCGTTTCCTATATTTTTAATTTTTATTTTCTGTGGGATTCAGTGATGTTGTGGAAGAATACTCATTTTTTCCAGCAGAAATGTTATAGCCTTTTACAACAAATATCTCTTATCAACTATGTCTTTTCCTTGTCACTTTTATCAAAACTCTTCATGAGGGAAAAATACAAGTTCTCTCCAGTGTTTTGTTTTAAGAGTTTTTAGTAAATCTGAACTCAGATCATTTGAAACACAACCATTCCTCGCTCCTTCAAGCTCAATCCTATCTGGTTTTCTTGACCAGTACGTGGAAAAATTATCCTGTGAATTGCACAATGCGGTACGTCAGTGATCCTTCTAATTCTCCAGCAAAACTCCATTTAACTCACAAAATATGGATTGACTTTATTTAAAAAGGATTATGACTGGGGATCTCATTTATGCTGAGACACAGTCTGCTTAATTAGAGCTGACTGAAGTGGTGGTGGGGTTGACAAGAATGGGTTCCTACTGCCAGAAGACATCAAAGAAGACTGGGGACCCAGATTTTCTGGAGTAAAGAGTGTTGTGGCATCCGGTCCAGCCTCCCTCCTAACACAGGTCACTCACAGCACTTCAGCAGGCTGATATCTTCTGATGGAGCTACAACTCATCCTAATAAGATGCCCAGACTTGTTTTAACATCTTCAAATGATGGGGAATATATCGTATCCCTTGCTGAGACTTTTAAATGTAATGTGGTTAGAGGCTGTTCTTATTTCAGCTGGCTCCAACCCTGGTGAATTTTTGGTTCTCTGACCTCTTTTTAGTGGAATATTCTTTCTTTTCATTGCACTGGTGGAACAGGGCAGGCAGGACAGGGTCACAGTTATAGGAATTACCATTGTCATCATTAGTCAGGACCAATCCCATGCAGGAACAATGACCTTTAGGTGGACTTAGCACAAACAGCAGCAAATCTGAGATATATTTTTCTAGTGAACTGTTGATGGGCTGTCACATTTTGCGTTAGCTGTACATTTTGGGAGCAAGGGATTCTGGGTATGCAAAGGAAGGAAGAGATTGCACTAGGCTATTACAAGTACAAAGGCCAAGATGATTTTTCTCACAGCTAGCAATGCCTGGGATATTTTGTTCTGGGCCCAGCATAGCTATGTGGATATTTATATGAACTGCAGAGAGCATGTACCTCTCTGCATGGGTGAGGACAGCTGGACATAAACTTCTTTACTTTCATGAAGAAGTGACTTGACAGAAGGCAGTTGCACTGGGCTGCTGTGGAGCTAGTAGAGTCAAAAGACATTTGCTTAGGCTCAGGGCTGGAAAAGTATGGAGACCGGAGATACCCAGGGCGTGTGGAGGAGTACGTGCAGAGGTGTGGTCTGTCACACCTTTGTAGACAAGACCTAGATGGAGCTGCAGGCTAGTTGAACAAACAGAGGGTCCCACTAAGCAGGTTTTTCATGAAGGAGTGTATCTTAAAGCAATTTCCTCTCCAAACCTTGCTTCAGTCTTTCTTTTACCAGGTAGTTGTCTTAGGAAAACCGCTTGGGAAAGTTTCCCTTGGCTGAAGAAGTGGATAGGTGTATTCTGATGGCACTTTGGCACTTCTGCTTTGACTGGGATTTCTCGCAGATGGCAGTTAAGATGAGAGGGACTATAACAGCTGTGTGAAATGCTGGTAGCATTGTCCACAACAATTTCAGACTCCTTTGTTTAAGAGGAAAGACCTAAGTCACGTCACAAACTTAAACCAAGATTGCTAGTTGTCATTTCACTCCCTCACACCACTTTGTGAGCAGTGATTTGTGCTTGGCTGGCTGTTTCAGCTGTAAAGCCTGCTGAGTTTCTTCCTGGAACATCCCAACACAATAAACAAGGGAAAGCAGAGGCAGAGCTTTTCCTGTGCAGCCAGCTGGAGTGCCTGTGCTTTCTCACTTCTTCGTGCATTCTTACCCTTGACCCTGGTGTGCTATCCAGTTCCCTCTGTGTCAGGTTCTCCTGAAAGCTGTGATTTCCTTTCCTGACAGGCAGCAGGAAGATGAGAAAGCTGTTGGGCAACCTTTGCTCTGAGAGTACTAGAGAGTTATTAACAAAGCATGCCTGACAGGCAGGCTATAGGAAATACTGATAACATCAGGAAGAGGGAGGAAAGTAAACAGTCCAGTAGCTTAGGGTGTGTTTGTAATTTTAAAATTGGCCCAGGCCAGCAGCTTTATAAGCTGTTCTTTCCCTTGCAGTGTCACTGTCACAGACTTGGTGCTACATATGAGGTCACACCATTTCCACCAGCAGCTGAGATGGATTCAATACCTTTAGCTGGGACTCAATTCTGAACCAGTCCAAAGGTTGGAGAAGTTTTGGCTTGGTTTCAGCACCACACAGGACAGTAAGATGATCCAATGTATTCTGTCCTCAGATGTGAAGGTGCGGCAAAAGGAAAGAGTCTTTATTTCCACTGCCTCATAACAAACACAAGGAGAAGCCACCTTGCCGTGGTTTAGGCCAAATTGGCTACTGGGGACCTAGGGGACCCCAGATGGGACCGACAGATGCTCCCCTCTACCCCTCTTAAGAGAGAGAGGTAGAGGAGGAAAAAGAGACTTATGAGTTTAGAAGGAACTAAACTACTTTAATGAAATATTAATAATAAAATAAAAAGAAATAAAGAAAAATATATACAAAACCGTATCAAGCTCCCGAGATGACAATCACGACACCAGCTGGCACTGGGCCAGTCCCAGGCTGGACTCGGTGACGGACGGGAACTGGATTCCGGATCTGGATTCAGGATCGGGATCACAGGCAGACGAACAGAGTCCTCCTCAGACATCAGCCATTGTAGGAAGAGACAAGAGAGCTGACCCTTTGATCCATCAGCTTTTATACTGAGCATGATGCAGATGGGATGGAATACCCTGTTGGTCAGTTTTGGGTCACCTGTCCTGTCCGCTCCTCCCTGCAGGTGGGACCCTACTATGTTTTTAGCTTCCGCCCTTCCAACGGGGCAAACAACAAAGTTGGTTGGCCTTGGGTGTTATGGCAATAAGTATAAGCAAGAGCCTCTCTGCATACCATGCCTGGGCAGCAGCTATAAACATTGGTCTTATCACTCTGAGAAAGTGAACATTGTCTGCACAATATGCTGTTAATTTCAGTAGTTAGAAGAGGCCCAGCTAAGAAGCGAAGTTACTGAACAAAATTGGTTCTGTTTTACCTCAAACCAGGACACACCTATTTTACAAGGGAATTAAGGCCAGGAATAGAATTTCTGTCATTGACTTCCACTAACCCAGCTTTGTAAAAGCCAGCTAGGACATTTAGCTGGGAACTATGAAATCCCATCCTCTGGGCAGTTTGCAGCTCAGCTTTTGATATAGGCTTTTTCTAATTATCACTGACAGGCAGATCAAGGGTAAGATTATACATTTGAGCTCTTGTTTTTTCTCTTCCCTCTCCTTCTTCATATCATGTGTCAGCTCTAGGTTCCAAATACATTTCCGTGTCAAAGCACTAAAATTCATCCATCATAAGCACATTTGTGCAAGTCCTAATAAAACAATCCCACTGCCATGTCTCTCTGGGAAGGTGGAGACTCCAGTCATAATGTAACATGACAATGGAAGCACCATGAGGCTGGCTAGTGAGATTATATCTTTTCCATTTGTGCAGTAACTGTTGTTTAGTATGGCTTGTCAGTCTGTCAGATAAAGGCACACAGCCATCTATGAGGAATTATTAATGAAGATTCAGACATTTTTTCTGCTGGAAACGGATCACTTCACTCTTCATCTCGCTGACTTTTTACATTAGAAAACTAAAAATAGCCCCCAGTTTATAAGGAAAGTCCTTCAATATCTGGCAGGTTTTGCCTTGCCTTTCCTGTAGTCTGTTCCCCAGAGGAAGGTTAAATACACAAACCCTTTTTCTAATGGTTTGAGCTGAGCATTTCAGAGCCATAAACATGAATACAAGGTGTGCATCTTTCTCTGTTAAGCACATTCAGTCCACCAAGTCCCCTTATCATCCAAACACAAAGCAAACACCAAAAAATCCCCCGTTCTGATAATTTACACTTTTGAGGAAAAGTCAGGTTAAGAAAAATAAGTGCTAATCACACCAGCTTGAATAAACTTGGTGTTGCCAAATGCTGCACAGCTTTCCCCACTTTTCCCTGCCAATGCAGCTCAGCCTCTTTTGAAGCAGCCCTGCTGTCGCAAAGCTGGGCCGAGCCGGAGCAACGTCTTTCCCTTGCACCAGGATGTATTGGGGGTTGCCAGGGGCAGGAGAAGCATGCGGGAGGGGAAGAGTGTTACACAGGCAGGTGTCTGCTGATGACCCACATTATTGCTTTATGACTTAGAAAACTCATTTCTACAGATGACCTTGACAGGGCTTGCCTTCTGGCTTTTCAAAATAAATGGCTGAAACCCAGAAATATTATTGTCTGTTGAGGTGGGGTTTTTTTTGCTTCTTCTCCCCCACAACATAGAGGGTCCAGGAGCTATTTAGATCCCCAGAACTTCTGGGTTTCAGATGCCAAGGGAGAAATTCTGTGTAGTTGTTTGTAGTATCTTCCCATTTTCCATTAGGATGATAGTAAGACATTCAGCTGGTGTGGATGAGCTGCCCTTTCCAATGGGCATATGCCAAAGGCACCAGAACAGCTGTGTAACATGATAGCACCTTTATAAAAGGACAGTGAAGCTCCCTGTATACACACACATCTAGTGCAGAGACTGCATTAGAAATGGGTAATTCATTCCCCCCCCTCCTTACTTCCTGGAGGATGGGATACAATTTGTGTCCAAATGCACAATCCTCAGGTGTGTCTCTGCATTGCGTGGTGCAAAGCTTTCAGTGCAACTCGAAATCCCAAGAAGGGGAAAGAAGATCAGACTCTTGTCTCTGCCAAAAATCTGAATGTGGTTCCACACGATTTAATGTAACTAACTGATTCTCTTGGATATACTGGGGCTACATTCTACGCTTAGTACTTTCCAAAACCAAACCAAGTCAACAGAGTGCTCTGCAGTGTGAAGCAAAACAAAAACACAAAAAGTTCATGTGTAGTCACCAGACAAAAATTTGCTAAGTACCAGCAGAAATGAGGAGTTAATGGGTCCCATATGTGGCAGCTAACCTGGGCTTTATAAGATTTTTCCATGAGATTTCTGAAAAGATTTCTATAGCAGCAAATGAGATCAAAAATCCATTTTGTTGTTGAACTGGACAGCTAACATTCAGGCCGCATTTTCTTCCATAGCTGTATCTATAAATACAGGCTAACAAACTTGGATAGGATTCCCACTCTGTAAAAAAAAAAAACAGATGACAGCCTCTAGCAAGACAAAATCTGAAATAGTTAAGAAAATATTTACCTTTTAATGCATCTTGTAGAGATATAAGTTTTTACAGTCTTCCTAGATATTTTTGTATTCATATGTTGCAGTTAGACCATGTGCCTTGTTTCTTGTACAGTGTACACATAGCTCACATTAATTTGATCAACTTGGTGATGCCTTCAACAGATGTTCCAGTGTTGCCATAGCACTGGTGTTTAATCCTTACTGGGACGGATATGCATTGTATTGGACTGTACAAAGCCTGAGCAGGCTGGGTTTGGTTTGTTTTTTCCCTGTTCATTTAAAGTGTGTTCTGAACAGCAGGGATAAGAAATATTATTGTTTTCATGCACTGACATCAATTCTGCGAGAAAGGTCAAACCACTGGAATTCTGTTTACCATTGCATAGAAGAAGGATCAGTAGGCTAGGTCTGAAAATTAAAGCAACATATTTCTCCCAACGATTGCCTGGAGTGCAGATGTGCTGGGGGATTTTGCTTGTGTGATTTTAAGGGCTTATACTGGTAGAAGTAGCATTTGGGGAATTTTGAGCTGAACTCCTGACTAAGAATATCTCCCAAGGCAAACTGGTAACAAAAAACACTACAGGCTGAAGCAGCGTCTTTTTTTCTTGGTATACATGCAGTGTCCATGCTGGCATTCAGAAGATTGTCTCTTTCTTGGCCATTTCCATGTTTATAGCACATCCTCAAGTGCAATTAGGAGGGCTCTTCAGACCTTCCTCACTTCCCCCCAGGAAAGCTCACCAGTGTAGAAGCCAGCGATTACCCCTAAGAGCAGGACAGAGAATTGCTGTTCCTTTGAGATGACTCACAGAGCCTACTTTAACACTTTGGGGGGACCTTTAGCTTCTACGGAGGTTAGAAGTTTTGAAAGTATCAATAGATAACTTGCCACATAATCATATTCCCAGTTTCTTTTGACTCTGAGATTCTGGGTAACAATTCACTTCTGTCTGTAGCCTTCTATGTGATCTTCAGGTGGAAAGTGCTTAAGAAATGCAAAGTGTTACTGCTGAAGAAAAAAGTCAGTGAGAAAGATGAAGAATGCAGCAAAGTGTGAGGGCAAACTGTAGGTGTTTGTGGGAGATATTATTTTGTTGAGTCACTCTATATTACAGTCTGAGCTGGCCTTGGAGATTTATTTGTTCCTGTATGGCTTTCCCAGAAATAAGTAATAAAGATCTCGGCAATTAAGAGCAGCCTACAGGTCTGTCAGGAAAGAGAGAGAGAGAGTTCTGGGAGGTAAGAAATGCCACAATGGCTGGCAAATCTGGAGAATCCTGTGAGACAGTCCTCCATAAAAATCATAAGGACAGCATGAAATTGTGTCAGCGGGTGATGTAGGAGGAAGATATGCACATAGGTTTCCCATATCTTGCTCTCCTGTAAGGGGTGCACCAAAGGGTGTGTTTGTCATGCTTCCTGGCAAAGCCATGTGGTGACTTCAGTCAGCATGGGAAAGATAGCTCAGAAGCTGAGGCCAAGGGAACAGCAGTGTGTTTCTGCTAGGAGAAAAGATGAATTCTTAGAATTAAGGGGCTGCATTAGTATGCCAGAGTTAGTAGTCTATTCACACCTTTTGAACTGCCCTGGGACTGTAGGATAAGCAGCTTTCTTCTGTGGCAGCAGGACCAGGTCACTGAAGTGGCACACAGCACTCAATGCTATAGTTGACTCGAAAGACCATGGGGTGAAACTCTGAGGAGCAAACCCAGGCAGGGAGCAAGCCCAAAGCCAGACACGGTGGGTGCAGTCTTAATAGGATGCATCCCATAGCACTGCAAAATGCAAATACTGCACAAGCAACCAAACGCAGCCTCCGACTGAGGTGTGTGGGCAGGAGTTCCTGGTACTGCCAGCAGTGGTAGGATGATTAGCCACCACAGAGTGATGCAAGCTTGAACCCTGAGCTAGTGTCTCCAGTCAAGCCTTGGGAAAGCTTCTCCTGGTGGACATGCTTGGATGCTTTTTTGGGTTCCCCAGTTTGGGGTAGGCTTCGGTATTCCCCCAAACACTCTTTCTGGGAATACATGATTTCTTCCACTGTGCCCGAGACACCTCTCTTCCTTCATAGACATGGTTGCTCCTCAGGAACATGGTACCTGTCTGGACGTTTCTCTGTCTCTCTGAATTGGCAGATGAGAGGCTTTCCCTTCTCTAATAAACCCCTTGTCCAGATTACCTTTGACCAACCATGGCAATTAATCCAAGCCTCTGTGAACTGATCTGTTCCTTAATTATTCAGTGACTCTGGCAGACTATTTCTACAGAGGGGGAAGAACAGCTATGGGAAGTTGTTCTTTGGCTGGGGTTTTGTTTGTTTGTTTGTTTCAGACTTGTTTTGTTTGAGTTTTCCCATGGACAGTAGCCAGATCTTTGTTCAAGGCTGTCTGTATGTGAACAGGGCATCACCAAGACTAAATAACCCCCATTGTTAGCCTTCTGTCACTATCCCTTGGCACACAGGTCCTACTTGGAAACAGAGAGGCAGCAGAGAAAACAGATGTTGAAAATGTAATTTGCAGGCTGACAAGGATACAGGAAGATCACTGTACAAAAAAATGTTTCCTGGATGATCACACCTAGTGGACAGAGAAACCTATGCACCATAAGTGGAAGAAGATGACACTCAATCTTCAGCATTTTTCTGTTCAGCCTTTACCACATTTATGATCCTGCCAAATCCTGTTACCTCTTCATTTGCAGTGATTCTGGAAACTATCCTTTCCTTCTGAACCTGACTGCAAAATCTTTGAGAGTGAATCAGGGACTGGGCACAATGTCTTTCAGCATTCGTTATTGTATCTTGGTTCATCTTTGTGGATCAGCTCTTTTGTCTGAGCTTTCTTCAGAGCTAAAATCTTTTCCTGCTGATCCTGATCATGCATCTCGCTTTCTCAAGAGTCTTTATCGGTTCCTTCTATTGTCAAATTCAGTGTTTTCGTCCTCCCCTACTAGCCTCCACACAGCTCTTCCCAAGTGTACCCCGTCAGCATGTCTAACATTATGGCAAGCATGGTGCATCATCTTAGAGAGCTGATGGGTATATCATCTGGTCTTCCAGCATAATCTCGTCTCTAAAACTACATGCACTACAGCCAAGTGCAAGGGGAAAGTAGAGCTGGGGGTGTGGGGGAGGGTGCACTCAGCACTGCAGGAGGGTGTCTTTCACTGGGTGTGGAACTGGGTGTGGGAGAAGAATCAGTATTTTGGTGGGATCTATAGTGTCTTTAGAGGTCTGGAGAGGAGAGAAGAAAGCAGGCTAAACTACATGTGGCCAGAAGCTGTACTGTCCCACTGACTGTACTGTCAGTACTTGTATGTAACTGAGAACCTGTTTGGCGGTGGAGACAACTATGAAAAATGCCGAAGAACAGGCTCTGTGTGTCTCTCTGCAGAGCGCCACGTGCTGTCACACTGGTGGACTGACAATGAAATGCCATATCGATACCAGACAAACTCCAGATGCGAACAGCTCAAGGCCAATGGGGGAGGAGGTTGAAATGTAGGACGTCTGAAGAGTCAGCATGATCCACTGAGATAATGCAGAAATTCCGTCTGACATCTGAAATGATGTAGCCAGGAAAAGATAAAGCTCTCCCTAGGAGGAGAGACAATAATTGTTTTTTAGCGTAACAGATCAGAGATTAGGCACTCCTGTCTGTAGTCTGCCATGCTGGAAACAGTAGCTTCCTGTGCTGGTGCTAAATATTTAAATTGAAGACTGCAGCTCTCCACAACATCCTCCTCCATTTATCTCTGGAGAGAAAGGATTAAATTTCCATCCAGCTTAAGTTAATTTTGAACTTGGAAACACAGCTACTTTCTTCTTTCTCTGATCATTTTCTTACAGATGAATGAAGGAGACTGGGTAAAGCAAGCCAGAAGGAGCAGCAGAGGCTGTGCCAGCTGGGGACATCCGGGGGGACACTGATTTAGGAGGGCTTGCTGTTGACCTCCTGAGAGAGCTTGTAGTGATGTCTGTAGCGTCCTACTCTCTGGTGCAGACAAGGAAAAGAGAACTGAAGACAGTGACTAGCAGGTCTCCATTTCTTCTCACACATCTTTGCTCCAGTTTTGTTTTCCCTCGAAGTGCTATTACTGAGCGGGGTGCTATATAACACTCAGTTTGCTCTATAAAGCGAGAGATCCAGGGAGCTTTAAATGAAAAGTAGTTAGTCTGTTTTTCCCCCCTCTGAGGAAGCAAGCAGAGCTTTGGTCTGTTTTTACATCTGCTTCACGAGTGCACTGCATAGACCCCATGCCCAGAGAAATGTTACAACCCCACCTCCTTCTAACACACCAGCACATGTACCAGCATAAATGCATAAGTAAAGAATTGGCTTATTTTCTCTCTGTGAGATGGATTTATTACCTCCCCCCCCCCGCCACTGCTCCCCACAAGCCTCCCGACCCTTTTGCCTCCCTTTGGCAGGCCCCTTACACTTGTACTCTGGAAAAACAGTAGTAGCTAACATTTGTGCCTTTGGCAATAAAACCACAGGCCTCGCAAACCCCAAATGGCAAAAAGACATTTCCATTCCAATCCCAGTTTTAAATTAAAGTGTAATGAAAAATCAGCAGTGGCAGCTGGGACCAGGGACAGTGATTGTCTTGAAGAACAAAAAAGGAGGAGGAGGAGGACAGAGGGAGAGACTGCAAGGAAAGCTCAGCCTGGTAATAAAGCAGCTGGTAAACCTTCAAGTAAAAAGAAATTAGAAAAACAAATCTAGCAGAGAGGGAAGCAGAGACGCCTGCCCTTCCACACAGTGCCGTACAGGAGGGCCACAGTGAGCTGTGTCCCAGGCAGGCCACGGGTGGGAGCTGCACAGTCCTGTGCTGACATCTGGAGGGGACGTGTGGCAGCCCAGGTCTGAGCTCATCACTCCTGCCCCGGCCCAGCCAAGTGACACCCGCCGGAGCTCCATCCCAGACGCAGAAAGACCCCACAGCTCTCCTTGAGCAGTGACACACATGACACTTCATCTGCCTCTCTAAACATATGCAGGCAGCCTTGAAGCACAGAACCAACGGGTAACTCTGCTTCAGGAGTTTTGGTAGGTTTACCAATGAAAAATGGAAAGTTAGCCGTCAAAAATCTTGGGTTTGTTTTTCTTGTGTTGGTTCTTCAAAAAGTCAAAGTGTTCTTTGGCAAGCAGACACTTTATTTTGTCCCAGTGAGAGGCTAAAACAAGGAAGACAGACCAACTTTGAGAGAGATGTGGGTTTGCAATGTGAGATTTGTTTGAGGGTTTGTGTTTTTTTTCTTCTTAATAATGTATACAGCAGTTCAGCCAAAGACCTGACTTACATTTTCCTGGCATACCTTAAAGAGACCATCACAAGAATATAGTGCTACATCTCATCTTTGTGGGCAAAATTATAACATCCATGAACTAAAAATGAATTTATATTCTTTTGTTTATCTTAGTCACTATTATTTTTTTTTGTATTTCATCACCCTTGCATGAGACTGAAAGATAGAAAAAGAAGAAATTTGTGCTCTAAAGAATTTGCAGTGAGAGAAAGCAGGCCTGGGAGGGGAAGTAGAAGTGCAGAGGAGTGCAGGGACGCTCCAAAGGTCATGTAGCACATGAATAACATTTCTAAGAAAAGAACCAAGGTCTCTGGAGAGTTAATTCTGTACCCCATGCACAGGACTACACATCCTTTTCCAGAGCCTCTACCCCGCCGGGGCCCAAACATAGATCCGATAGGGTGAGGTTGAAGGGTTTGTGGTACTCACACGCAGTGCAGATCGGTGCCCAATTCATTCAGACAGACACAAGCATGCCCGTAAGTTAGGTGACAGCGCACTGCAAGTGACTGCACAGGGTCACACCGCTCACTTGCCTATACAGTTTTGCAGTCAGCACACACAAGTGCAGGAGCTACACATCCACACTTACTCTGCCAGGCCTGAATACAGTTTTGATGTGAGTTGCAAGTTTTAGTCACGTTAATTGTAGATCATAGAAAGAAGTGCTGGTTCAAAACAAATTTGTAGTTTTGTTGATCTTTAATTTTAGCTGTATCCAGAAGATAAATGAGTTGCTAGCTAAGTGTTCTCTTTAGATTGTCTGTAAGATACATGGTCAAACTGGTACCTGAAATTAAGATCCCAATCCAAGTTCCTCAAAAATAGTTAGGTGCTTAAGTCCTTTGGAAGTCCCAGAACAATAAGCACCTGAATATTTAGGGCCTAAATTTCCAGATTGCCGAACACCACAAGCTTTTTTGCTGAAGTGGTAGGAAAAATCCTCATGTATTTAAAAATTAGGCCAGTTATATTTGCATCTAAATAAGAATTTAGAGCCCGCATTTAATTCAGAGGATCTGTGTACCTATTTAGAAAAGTCTCAGCCTCTCTCTGTGCCTCAGTTACACTAAATTATGGTAACTGCTGTGTGTGTCTGTCTGTAGAATATGCTTCAATGTATGTGGCAAATAAAAGGGTGTTGCTCTATATTTTTGTGATTGTTTGCAAAAAGCTTTTCAGGTTATTTGGTTATAGGATCAGGGAATTAGATACCCAGCTTCCACTGAACTGATTGTGCATCATTCCCTGGCAGTCTTTTAGAGGAGGAAGAGTGAAAAATTACAGACGAGGTTTCAGAATATCCCACCCCTGTATCCTATTCTCTGATCTCCATCACAGGACACACACAAGCAAACCTCTGTGCTCCTATTCAGCTCCTCCTCTGCTGGCCTCATGTACATACAGGGGATGTGGTGTGGGTGAGGGCAGTTCTGCTAAAGTGTCTTGGCCACCCCACATCTTTCTACTTCACTGAAATGCTTGTAATGCAGATGCTTCATTCAGGTCTGGGTGAGCCTGGAACAGGCTGCCCAGGGAGGTTGTGGAGTCCCCTTCTCTGGAGATTTTCAAGACCCACCTGGATGCAGTCCTGAGTAATGTGCTCTAGGCAATCCTGCTTTGGCAGGGGAGTTGGACTAGATGATCTCTAGAGGTCCCTTCCAATTCTGAAAATTCCATGATTCTGTGATTCCGTGAGCCTCTGGGGGTGCGGATCACTTGGAAGTACACACAAGAATTTAGATGTTTGTGAACACTTATCTAAATGATCCCAACACCTTGGACCTTTCAACACAGTGGACAGGCTTTCCTCAAAAGCTGCATTCCTCATAGGATTTTTAGTCATACCCTAAACCTCAAGCAAAGTCTCACCTCTGCTTGCTTCTTTACTCAAATTGCTTGTGTTGGCCTTAATGTTACTATTGCTGTACTTAGAATCATAGAATCATAGAATTAGTGAGGTTGGAAGGGACCTTTAAGATCATCAAGTCCAACCGTTAACTCCTTACAGTTGTGGAGGGGGAAAGAGAGAGACATTCAATTAAGACCACAGCTATATTTCACAGCTGTCTTTTTCTCTGCTGTTTGTTTGCTTTCTATACAAGCCATGTTGGGATATTTGCATGATAATGTGCTTTTTAAGGTACTCTTGGATGGGACTGGGTCCTTTTTGTTTGTACAGTGGTTTCAGCCTTCCACAGTTGTGCACTGGCCAGAGGCCAAAATTCTGCTGTCTGTTCTGTGCCAGCAACTTCCACTGACTCCCAGACAATGCAGAAGCCCTGGGAGCTGACTATGGCTGTGTAAGTCTGGGGACAGAGCTTAAAACTCAATCAGTGACTTGCTAATTCTGTACAAAGCCGTAAGCAAAGCCGTCTCAGAAATCAAAATAAACGCCTGTGAAGACTTGAGATAGATACAATCTGTACTGTTGCTACTTTGGTGAACTTTTGGTTTTCAAACACAGCAACTTGGTTATTGAGACCAACTCTGAGGGACCACAACTGCTTCCTTATAATTATTTTCTGTTGTGGAACCTCTGTGAAAAAAGAAATAGTATGAGACTTCTCTGTGAAAGGTTTCAGAGGGTTTCAGACCCTGAACCATATCAAAGAGGTTTCTGACTTGAATTCCTGAGTTATTTAAATTACAGGAGGTCACATCTGAATCTGTGTTACTTAAAAGATCTAGTGGTCAAAGCTTTTTATTCTGTGGAAACAACATAGTGCACATACAAACATTCCTGTATCTTTTGATCTATGCATAGGGCACAGAAAGCAGCACAGCTGTGAACTAGAAGGACATAGAATAGGAACAAGCTTGGATCTGTTTGTAGTTCTGTCAAGTCCGGTAGCAAACATCCCATCAATTTCCCAGAGATCAGGTTCAAGCCTCCAAGAGCACAGCAGATAATGGTTGTGCAATGGTGTGGGTAAGCAATATACCCCAGAAAGTAAAGTCTGGAACTATGTTGCATGGAAGGTCACCATTAGAAATAGGCTTGGGATCTCTGAGTGCTTCTGGCTTTCTGCTCCATGCTCAAACCAGGGAGCATCTCTCAAAACATTCCCCCACGTGGGAGAATCCTAGATTTATAGCAGATATATTGAAGAAGGGACAATTGTGAAAACCTGTTCTGACCTACTGGAATTGATTTTATATATCGTTTATCTGGTCCTTGTGTGAATCAGCATATCCTTACATAGCATGGAAAAAGCCCTCTCATCTCCAAACCTGGCACTACAAGGTATTTGTTATATGGCTAGAAAGGAAAGGCTGTGCCTACAGCTCACAGGCTGCTCCTGGCCTGTCATCTGGTGTAGCTGAAAGCAGCCCCGCTCCCAAACCTTCTGCTACCACTGCTGACAACAGTCAGTGCTTTCAGAAAATCAGAAAATCACAGAATGGTTAAGGTCGAAAGGGACCTCTGGCGGTCATTCTGGTCCAAACCCCCTGCTCAAGCAAGACCACCTAGATCCAGCTGCCTAGGACCAGGACATGTCCAGACAGCTTCTGAGTATCTCCAAGGATGGAGACTCCACAAAGTCCCTGGGAAACTTGTGCCAGTGCTCTGTCACCCTCACAGTAAAAAATTGTTTCCTGATGTACAGACGAAACCTCCTGTGTTTCAGTTTGTGCCCATTGCATCTGGTCCTGTCACTGGGTACCACTGAAAAGAGCCTGGCTCCAACCTCTTTGAACCCTCCCTTTAGGTACTTACATACATTGATAAGATCCCCCTTGAGCCTTCTCTTCTCCAGGGTGAACAGTCCCAGCTCTCTCAGCCTTTCTTCATAGGAGAGATGCTCCAGTCCCTTCATAAACTTTGTGGTCATTTGTTGGACTCTCTCCAGCATGTCCAAGTCTCTCTTGGACTGGAAGAGCTCAGAACTGGACACACTACTCCAGGTGTGGCCTCAGCAGTGCTGAGTAGAGGTGAAGGATCACATCTCTTGACCTGCTGGCAATACTTTGCTAAATGCAGCTCAATATAGTGTTAGCCTTCTTTGCTGCAAGGGCACATTGCTGGCTCAGGGTCAACTCAGTGTCTAGCAGGACCCTCAGGTCTTTTTCTGCTGAGCTGCTTTCCAGCTGGGTGGTCCCCAGCATAAATGCTGACTCCCTCCACAGGGAAATTGTTTTGTTGAAGCATTGTTCTTTGAAAGCCAAAGCCCCATTCTCACCCACCCCCAAGTATGTCGGGACTGGTTTTTTTTCTGAAAACTGCCAAAAGAATTCAGCTGAATTTTTGCTGGAGACAGTTGTCTCTTGATCAGGGGGAGAAATCAGATGGTATTTTAGGAGCTCAGAAATTAGCTCCTGTTCTTGCAAATCCAGCAGATAACAGCTTGCTCAGTGCCATTCACACAGCTGTAGGGGAGAATATTAAAAAACTTTCAAATTCTATTTATTAAACTTGCTAGAAAACTTGTCAGAGGAAAAAAAAAACCTCTTCAGCAGCTCGGATGCCAAGGTAGCATAGGAAATGTCTGCAGCTTACTGGAAGTAGTGAAGTGTTAGAGTAATAGAGCAGGAATTAGGACTCCTGACTCATTCTGTCACTGCCTTGGACTATTTCTGAGCAGCTCTTACCTGAGCAGGTCCAATGACACTGCTGCCTGACTCATTCAAGTAATCAAGATGACCGAAAGCCTAATTTGACCTGAGTTTATCTGACAGTGACGCATGATAACAACAACTGGCTGTCTTGCATATAACTAGTCATTCTGGATAGTTAAACTGTTTTGAGATCTTTTGAGTAAAAAGAACTTTGTAATTACAAAGAACTCATATTTTAGCTAGCCTACACTGGCAAGTTCTTTGTAAAATCATTGTAAATTGCAATTTTAGTTGCTTTTTAAAAAAGATATCTTCCCTCCACCTTGAAAATCAAAAAACGTTAAAAATCTTTATCACATTCTTCCTTATTCTTCAAGAAAATTCAACTCTGTTTTTGAAGCTGCTCTAAGTGAATAACAACAAAAAATGTTCACAATTTTCTCACCCAACTTTGTAGAAACACAAAATATAGGTCTCAGCCTTTAAGACTCTTGATCTTCTATTTCACAAGTCATTTCAAGTTCATATCAAACGCTAACTCACTGGTAGGGTTTCTTCTTTTTTTTTTTTTTCCAAGTTATATTTAAAATGCATCTATTTCATTCCCGTTGGAATGATGATCATCATTTATCCATTTTCTCTATCTGAGGGGAAGGGGAGGGAATAATTTGACAGAAACAGTAATCTGCTTGAGAAAGACAGAGGGTGTTTGATATTAATGCAGAGAATGGTTAATCAAAGAAAGAATAATAAGCAAAGGATGAGGTCATTAGCTGGGTAGCAGAGACCAGGCAACACTTAAGGATATTCACTGGGGTCAAGAGTGAATAAGGGAACCACAGGAGTTTTCAGTCCTTTAGAACATGGTAATGGCCTTACTGGGTTAGATCAAAGATCCCTCTAGCTCTGCAGCCTGTTTCTGACACTGTCCAGTAGCAGATGTTCAGGGAAGAAGTATAGGAAAAAGGGAGGGTGCAGGGAACTCCTTGCCAGCTATATACCTTTTCAGCTGTTAGTAGGTTAGGGACCTTGTAAGCCTATAAAACATTGTGTTTAAAAACCACTGTGGGTGTATCTGTCATGAAAGTGTCCAGTCAGTTTTCAAATGATCTCTACTTTTGGCCTCCACCAATAAGAGTGGCAATGAACTGCACAGTGTAACTTGGCATAGTGTGAAGTAGAAACCATGATATAATCCCATCAGTGATGCTGTTATCCATGCCTGAGAAATATCAGAGGCAGGAAGCGCTCAGTGTTTCTTTACTTCATTTCTTCAGTGTCTGTTGAGGACTGAGAGTGTGTCTGCCTCCCCACAAACTTGCCACTGCAAGCCTGTGAGTTCCAGCAATTGGTGAGTGCTGCAGGCCTTGTTTTTACTGTGCGCTGGTGCTTCCAAGTTAACATCTGAAGAAGATTGGCAAGGGGATGAATGCAGGAGATGGATGCTCAAGAACAGGAATAGTGTCCAGATAGGGAGACAAGTACAGAAGGTGATAGGAAATGGAAGGACTGGTTGATATAAAGAGTGTGAACCAGAAAGCTGAAAACAGTTTTGAATGACATGCTGGTTTTATCCTTGTCACAGGCAGTCCTGAAAGAAGTCATGCTTTTAGTGCAGAGCAAACAGAGTGATATGGTGTGGGTTGTGAGCTGCAAGCCCAGCTCTCCAGAGCTCTGGAGGAATGGTAGGTACCAGTCCAGTCAGTCTATGGGTGGTTCCTCCTCTCTGTAGGGGATTTCACCATTTGTGTGGTGTGGATGGGAGAACAGGCTGGCTCCTTGTCCTGCTGAGCACTCCTGGACATGGGAATGAGCCCTTACTCCAAAGATAGATGGGGGTCCTTGGATGCTGCTTCTGTCTGGACTTAGACATCCGCAAGGATTTGAATCCTGCAGCGGTGTCTTACAGGCACTGAAATCAGTGAAACACTGTGCAGATGCAGGAATTGACCCACTTGGATTCAGCCACAGGAACAGGGTCCCTTCTGGGTCAGAGACAAGTTGCAGATAAATGTGCCTCCACAGGCCCAGGGTTCATGTCTCAGCTGTGTTGCACTTGCAAGGTGAGAGCTGAATGCATCCGAGCCTCCTAGAAGCCTCCCTCCCTTTCTGCTGAGTATATTAAATACAGAGCAGATTTCATCGGTAATAAATAATTCTTAGAAGTCAAAACAACAAGCACATTTGTTCCATCTATTTTTAGCTTTGCCATTTGTTTAAATCTTGGGTGCCTGACACTGCTTATATCTGTGATAAAGGCAGGCAGCAAGAACTTTATTTTGCTTTGATAGGGCTGGTTTTTGTCAGCACAGTCTCTCCTTTGTCATCAGCCTTAGAAGGCAAAAAGCTGGAAACTATTTATAGGAAAATAACTGAAAGTTGTTCTGCCAAAGAAAGGAAAAAACCCCAAAGAAACACAAAAGATTAAAAAATAAAGACGACCCTTGAAACTGGCTGGGCCAGTGCCCTCATGATGAGGGGTACCAAGTCCTGGAAGTGACTCAGCCTTTTACAGGATCAGGCCAAAGATCAGCTTGTCTGCTTTGCATGGGACAACAAACACCTGCCTAAATCCTGCCAGAAAAGCACAAGGCATGGACAAGATTTTCTACATCTTTCTCCCCTGCCTCAGAGATGTACACTAGATTCCACCTGATGGGGAGGGAGATACTAGCATCTTCTGTTCACCGAAATCATAGCACTGATTGGCTTTCCCTTCACTTCTATGATACCTTGTGAGGACAGGAGCTGTCTTCCTGTCTTAGAATCATAGAATGGTTTAGGTTGGAAGGGACCTTAAAGATCATCGAGTTCCAACCCCCCTGCCATAGGCAGGGACACCTCCCACTAGACGAGGCTGCCCAAGGCCACGTCCAGCCTGGCCTTGAACACCTCTAGGGACGGGGCCTCAACAACTTCTCTGGGCAACCTGTTCCAGTGACTTACCACCCTCAAAGTGAAAAATTTCTTCCTAATGTTTAATCTAAACCTGCCCTCTTCCAGTTTAAAGCCATTCCCCCTTGTCCTATCACTACATGCCCTGGTAAAAAGTCCTTCCCCAGCTCTCCTGTAGGCCCTCTTTAGGGACTGGAAAGCTGCAATAAGATCTCCCCGGAGCCTTCTCTTCTCCAGGCTGAACAGCCCCAACTCTCTCAGCCTCAGTCTTCTGCAAGAATCCCTCACTCTCAGCTTCTGCCTTCTTGTAGTGAACAAAGAGCCTTCTTCCTGTAACCTCTTCCTCTCTGTTACCCCCAACAGATTGAGAGGGATGCCTCATCCCTGGAGGTGTTCAAGGCCAGGTTGGTTGGGTAACCTGGTCTAGTGGAAGGTGTCCCTGCCCATGGCAGGGGGGTTGGAACTGGGTAATCTTCAAGGTCCCCTCCAACCCAGACCATTCTATGATTCTGAGTTTGTGAGTCTATGATTCTATGAAAGGCATCCATCCTGGTCCTGCCAGGTATATTTTCCAGTGCCATATAGTAAGATAATGTAAAGTAAGATAATATAAAGTAAGATAATATAAATTAAGATAATGGCAGGCCTTAGATCAGGATCACTCTGCAGTTTGCCAAGAATCCCATAACTGTTTGCCTTGGTTAAGCCCTCATGTTCTCCATTGACCAAGGACTGAACCAGCAGGATGTGGCTCACACAACCTAACAGCAATTCCTATGAATGTCAGAGGAGCACTGTGAAACCCTTGCAGGTACCTGGTGTATGTGGATTGCTCCTGTGATTGTGCTCTTTGCTAGATTTAGGGAGAGTAGTGACATTTTCCCCCAACTCAAATGAAAGGTCTCTGAAGGGAATGGTAAAAGACTAATTGCTTTTCTTTTTTGCTTGTTTCTTGTCTGTAGAGTCCTTCCCAGGCTCATAGTACTTTTTTGCCAGACAGGCCCAGTTTCTCTAGGTTGATGGAGTGATTCTGACTTCTCTTGCACTCTTCCTGTAGTGCATTGTGGTTTCGGGGCTTCTATTGTGCAGACAACATGCATTTTCAAGTGTCTGGACTTAAAAACTAAGGGATACCTGTGCTTGTATTGCATCTACTGAAGTAGAAGGTGGTTTTACAAATTCAGCCCTAAATGGCTAATGTATTCTGGGTCTTAGGCATACTGTGCCTCCCAGTGGCAGTGGCTCTGTTTCCACATGTGTAAATGCCTGGTAGACATTAAGGAAGTAAGACCTTCAGGTTTTTTACAAATTATTTAGAGCCTGTTGAGGCTTTTGACACCCTAGAAGAAAGGTGGTTTGGAGGCAGTGCTTTTGCAGTGGAGAAAAGATTTGCTTGTTCTTTCATCTCTTTTCTCTGAACAGCGTTGGTGTGATGTGAAAGTTTGGATTCCTAGCTCTTCGTCTCAAACAACCGTTGAAAGCAATCGATCCTATAGCTCTGCAGTTGAATAGGACTTCTATAAAAAGATGGTTTATTTTCCTGATACAGAAGACACAGGGCAGTGGCATGTGCTCCATTTCTAGCCTTATGCTTCATAGGTACATATGGGCAGGTCACTCAACATCTGGCTTTTATTTTACTTTATTTTATTTTATTTTATTTTATTTTATTTTCCAAAACTGTATTTGAGAGAAATGCTATGAGCTCAGTGTCACACTCTCAGCTCCTACAATCGAATTACTAAACACAACTGGCCAGTTTCATCATTGTATGTGCAAACACCTAATTTGTGCTTGCAATCACATGTCTTGTTTCTATGCAATTAGATGCACACAGTTTAGAAACCCAGACCTCTTTAAAAAAATAAACAAAACCTGCTGTAACTGACAGTTTAGTGAGCCAGTTACTCCATGTCTTTATTTAAAAAAGGGAAAAAAAAAGAGATAAAGTACATGCTTGAAGGGAGACCATGAAGCTCTTAATATCTGATAATTATCTTTAGGTAGCAAAGAGAAAAATGCATTAAGACACATGCAGTGTTATGACTTGCACTGACTAAAAGTAGCATTTGCCAAGAATATGATGTACTGAAAATGACTGTTACTGTTATAATGCCATCAGCCAGGGTAGCTGTGAAGGATTTGTTTTTATGTCTCTGCCTTTAATTTCATCATGATTTTTAAAAATTCCCAGAGAGTGTTGCAGCTGCTCCAGCATTAGCAGCCTTGAAATAGAAATGTGTTACTTAGCAAGATACAGCTGTTGAGGAGAAAAAAAATTCCCCAAACAACAACCCCAACATTTGGATTGATTAATCTACCAAGATCGTTATTCGTATTTTAAATTCATGTTGTTTAAACTCAAATCTGTTTGCCTCCCAGCCATTTTATTTAGTTATGTATTTCCTAAAGTGGTAACAATTTCCAAGATCTGCATAAAAAATGAACACTGCCCAAGCAGCTCAGCAGCTCCTGCCGCTTGTTGGCTCCTACTTGTTTCAGTATCACAAATTGAGACACTGAGATTGCTCTCTTGAGGCTCTTTATCCACAATGATGTAAATAACTATTCCTCCTTACTTTGCCCTTTCTCTAGATGCTTCCACCATCTTTGGCCTTTCCTAGGTACAGGGGATTTCATACCATCATAATTAGAGGTTAGAAAACCACACAATGTATTTGCACGTGTCCAGGTATATAAGACCTAGGGGAGCAATAGAAATTTGGCAGTTCCCAGATTGATTATCACCCGCCCCAACACTGCTGTTAGAGAGCATGTTTCTGCTCCCTTTGCTCCCAGTGTCATAAAACCATTGCTATGTCATGAATTTAGTAGGGTCCTTCGCTGTATGGGCCTTGCATTACAAAAGCCCGTCTGTAGCTCAGACTCTCTTCCTGCGTCTTGTATAAGCACAAGGGAACCTCTCTAACCACTGTCATCAGAAAAAGGGAATCTCAGACAGGGGTGGCCAATTTTTCATGTCTCAAGAGCTGCTTATGATATGGCTGAGAGCCGCATATGACCTGCTGTGAACTGAGAGACAAGGGCTGAGAGGTCCTTTGCCTGCCGGGCAGGACGAGGCATGGTGCTGGTCCCTGCTCAGCTGGTGGCTGGGTTCAAAGTAGCTAGTCTCTGCTAGCTCTGCACTCCCCTCAGCCAGCACTGATTTCTCCAGAGGCCAGCAGAGGGCCCCCCCATTGCATGGCACACAGGAGCCCTCCTTGCCTGCCCCACATCTAGGGAAGTCAGTAAGAACGACTCTGAGCAGACCTAAAGGTGCCTGACTCGGGTACCATCCCCACCCCATGGCTACACTGAGCCTTCCCCCCAGCTCCACCTAGAAGCCGGCCCTTCACAAATGAGGGTATGGTGGGTATCTTGCTGGGAGAAACTCCGTTTTGACATTATCTGTGGCTGCAACCCCACACAGGATTTCACATATGGTACTGGTGAGACGTGGTTAGGCAACAACACAAAAGAATAGGAGAAAGCATGCCTAAAAACATCAGCCTGCATGAAGCTGGGATCGATTTTCCTTCTGACACATCCTGTAAGAACTCACTCCATAGTGCCTCCATCCGCAGGAAGATGAGAAGAACGTGACTCCTGAAAAACCTGTGCTACCACAGGGGTGTTCCTGGAAGCACAGCACTAGAGCAGGCAGTCCCAAAAAACAATGTTGCAGACCTCCTGAGATGCTCTGATATCCAGGGGATTTCCTCCTGCAGTCTGTAATATTAATGGATTTTGGAGAACTCTTATCCCTTCTAGTCCTGTGAGACCATCTAATTTATAGGAAACTCAGAAAACAGGAAATCTGTGGCACTTCCCAGCCCTCTCACGTTTTTCATGCTGAGGGTATAATCCCATTTTCATGATCTAGAGAGAAATATATCTTTTGGTCAACTGATTATCATGTAGCATTTAATAATACTCACATCATTGGCTCTTACAATCACGCATTATGCAGCCAAGCATGCTTTACCTCCAGTACACCACTTACAGAAGCCCAGCTGGATTAATATTTTATTCCTTATTTAAAAAGAGCTGCCCAAGGTTATCTTATCCTGTCAGACCATACTTTTCCCCACTCTCTAAATAATTCCTTTGCCCTCATATTGTTTCAACTTTTTATTTAGCAGCTCTCCATTTCTCTCCCAGCTAATTTATTCCTTGAAGTGCCTCCTCAGTTCTTTTAGTTTGTCTGTTCTTTGTTGATGACATTCATGCACCCTAGCTCAAGTAGCCTACAGCAGCTTTTTCTTCTTCTGTCAGAAGTTGCCTGCAGTACTTTAATAAGTCCGGTAATCTCCTTCTTCATAAAGAATGCAGATTCAGTTTACCTAACCTTTCTAAAAACTGATGTGTGTCTGAGTCATCTCTCTTGCCCTCTGGTACTTTTCCATAATATCTTTCTTTTATAAGGTGACCAGAAAGGCATATCATCACAGTACCTCAAATGTGAATTCACATGTACTTAACCAATGCTATAATAATTTCCTGTGACTTATAATTGATACCAAAATATTAATGTTTCCCGGGATTTTGCAGAGCAGTGAGGTTACATTCCTTTTTCCTTGAGGCTTCCCCAACATGCACTCTTCCAAGCTGGCTCTTCCTCATGCTGACCCACAGTCCTCTGCTGTTAACCATATACTTCCACTGTCTCCTTATGCAAGTCTCAACAAGGTATTGGGAATCATGCTTCTCTTTAACCTTTCTGTACTGGCTGGTAGGTATCCCTCTTAGACAAGTACAGCTGTCACTTTCCATATATCCAGCTTCATGTTGAAGGGTTAATGTTACGAGGGTCTTTTTGCATTCAGCCCTGTTCCCTATGAGTTTGAATGCTTCCAGACTCCAGTGCTGCCTGTGCTGTGATGGCACCAAATCAGGTATTTACTATTATTGACAGTGTCCAGACAGGAGATGATCTGAGTTTCTTTCTTCTGAAGCAGGTATTGGATCTGACTGGTGGAGAATTAAGTGCACAGTTGCTCTAACAGTAAGGAAAGGAATAAGTCTGGGAAAAGAATGAGAAATCACTGAGTTTCACTAGTTGTAGAAGTTCAATGTGAAGTAAACCTATGCTTGACGCCTTCTATAAAGTGCAAAGAATTCCTGACCGCTCACCTCCCAGCAAACCGCGTACTTCAAAGGATAAAATCTGGCTCTTTGTGCTAGAAAATATATTACATTTTTTTCAAGTGACTCTTGGCTTTTTCAAGTCTGAGAGAATGATTCTATAAAGATAAAGAGTAGATTCTATGGCCTATTACCGTTCACTCCCACAGGTATTAAACCAGGTATCTCTATCCTCAGCATTCTTGAAGGCAAATTTCAACATGGATAAAGGGAGTCCCTTTCAGTTTTACAAAGTAATTGTGCACATTTATCTAGACACTCCAGATTGTATGCTCCAAGTGCTATTACCCTACAAGGCAACCACTTGTGTGTATACATAATGTGCTTTGCTGGCTTTTCTACTTGAACAGTAAGTACACAGCTATGTGCTCATACGTACTGCCTCCTTATATTCATATAATTACATCCCTCGAGTAGACATTAAAGCAGGTATGTTACTTGTTTTGTAAAGAGCAACCTGGCTGGCTGGCTTAAGAGGTACTGACTGCGGTTTTGTTCTTACATAGTGTGTATGACAGCGCTGCAACCAGGTCACAGGTCTACAGCACATACATAGGTGAAAATATGATTTGTGCAGAGTGTGATTGCAGCTCCCAGTCTATAATCACTTCATCCTGAAGTGTACTTGTTATATAATTATCACAAGGCCTGAGGTGACAGGGCAAAAAAGGACACTGGAAGAGGTGGAAAAATGACCTGGGATCTATTCAGACAAAGGAGTGCTTGCTAATTAATTTCACTGGAACTCTGTGATTCTCTTAGACTTAGATGACTACTCCAAACCATGCTTAGCAGTAGCTAAGCAGGATTTCAGTGAACGGTATTTCATAGCATTGCAGAGTGGCTGAGGTTGGCAGGCATCTCTGGAGATCATATACTCCACGCCCCTGCTCAAAGCAGGCTGCTCAGGACTGTCCCATCACACTCCTGGTGAAAAAGTATTTTCTTTGTTTAAATTGAATTTGCTGTATTTTAGTTTGTGCCCACTGCCTCTTGTCCTGCCACTGGGCACAATTGAGAAGTCTCTGTCTCTGCCTTTTTTTACTTCCCCCATCAGATATTTATCCAAAATTATAAGATCCCTCTGAGCTTTCTTTTCTCCAGACTAAATAATCCTAGCTCCCTCAGCCTCTCCTTGTGAGACAGATGCGATGCCTTTACCATTTTTGTGTCCCCATCTCCAGGTAGAGGAGTTGTTCTGGTGGTAGCATCCACGTGCTTTGCTGGGGCCTCCTCAGAGTAGATGAAGGAGTGAGCGCCTACTGCATGCACACACAGGAAAGATAAACTAGGTCTCCTTAGGCTGCCTCAACAGACAGGAACAAACTGCAGTTGCTTTTTGCTTGTGAATTCCTGAACTAGTTTTCGGATTCGCACAACCAATTTGATTTCCTGAACCTTCGGTGAACTTCAGCTATGCTTTATTCAAGGATGACTCAAGTTAAAAATATGCACATTTCTCTAGCTATATTTCTGGGAGTTGAAGAATATCCCTCAAAACCTTGGCTGCCCCAGATGAATGCCCTTTCCCTAGACTCAGTCCTTGGCTGGCCTGGATGGACATAGCTGCACTGACACGAGTGAGTGCTCAAGGAGCTGGGCTATTTCATTTTCTCCCTAACCTCCTCTCACTTTATTCCCTGCTTCTCTTTCACAAACACAACGTTGGTTGCCCTCTGGCTATGCAGCATATCACTCCCTTTCCTCCACCCTTTTGTAAGATTTTTGGCCAGATCCTTAGCTGTGGTAATAGCTCATTGCTCCACTGAGCTCAGTTTGGTTTTACTTATCAGAGTTGCACAATTTGTTTCAAGGGAGCTGTGCCAATTCATAACAATTGAAGATTTAGCCCCTTTTGTTTTACCTCCTGTTACAGCATCTCCCTTGTTAACACTCTTAGATATTCAAGTTCTATGGTGCTTGCTGCAAGAAAAGCATTCTCCGTTCTCCTGGCAATTTCTTGGTGAACAATGGGGGAAAAAAATATCCATTGACAAAGCAGACACCTTACCGAAGCTGTCTAGCTTATCCCTGTCTGATCAACAGGCAGACTGGTTCACAGTTAGTGTCCTAGTACCTCAGCATGCTCATGAGATAACACATTTTGTGGATTTCTTTTTTATTTTCTCTATAACTACCTGTCTCTGACTCTTTAAAATTAGATTTTTTCTCATTAATTAAGTTCTGTGGCCTTTATGAGAAAATTAAAGGAATATTCTTTTTAAACCAAATTAGTATTTTAAAGGTCTAATAAGTAAAAGTATGATTTCAAAATTAAACATGATATTTAATCTTTGTCTGCTATGCTCATTAAATATTTAATTAAATTCCAGGCTGAGATGGTTTGATGGTTGGGAGGAGGGGGATGTGAGTTGCCCTTGCACCTCCAAAAGTATTTTATTTGGAAGTCTAAAGGTTTTGTCATGAGAGTGAGGCTTCAAAGCCCAACTATATGACACTACTGCTGTTGAAGAAACAGTAAATCATAACTTATGAATTCACTCCCCCTTCAGCTAAACCTTGTATTCACTTACCCTCTCATGGGTATGGCCTAAGGAAATAGGGGAAGAGGCTGATGGTAGCACTGCCACAGGTAGACATAAGAGCTCCTCCAATATCTAGGGACCTCCAGGCCCAGTTGACCAATGCCCAACTCTGCTTCTTTCCTCTAGTTCAGGAAGCACAGAGTGAGATTTTCATTTGCTGAGCTCTGCGGGGTCAGAACTTACTGAATTTAGATGATTCTTTGTCATCTTTCTCATTCCTTACTCTGGGACTGTCCCTGGCTGCCGTCAGTCTGGTCCACTTCAGAGTTGTTAATTTTTATCTTCTTCCTCCTGTGATGCCAGGAAAATACAGACTTACCGTAGTGCTGCTTGCACTGGCCGTAGCTCCTCACTACTTGGAGGCTGGGAGCACATACCACATATTAAAAAGTCTGGTGTCAGGAGTTAGTATGAAGCAGGCCTTTGTGAAACAGTGCCACAGCCAATATCTTTTTCTTTTTAGCATGTCTACCATTTGTTCATGTCCAATGTATGAAATAAAGACCATAGTTAACTCACTTGCTAACCACATTATATACAGATTCATAATCAGATCAGACCTCACTTGAAACTAGATAGGAATCCCCTTATTCTGAAAGGCTGATTTCCATTCAAAGTCTATTCCTAGTTGATGTAGACCTATTTTTTCTTGTGCCAACCTTATTCTTCAATGTAAACAGTTCTTCCCTGTAAGGATATGCCTATAACAATGTCTTAATAAGCAGCAATCTGCTCCACCCTCTTCTCCAGTCCTGTTCCAGTCTGAAATTCTGCCTTGAATAGGTTTGGCCAGTATTCCAAACCAAGTCTCAAGCCTTGTCCGATGACATCACTGCTTCTTTATTTCCCTTGGAAACCTTTCACCCAGCATTTATTAGGATTTTACTTGCCTTTTTAGCGGCCATATTACATTGCTGGCTCATAATCATTCAGTGATCAAATAATATACCTAGGTTTTTCTCCTTCTTAGTCATTTCCAACTAATGAGCCAAAGCTTACAGTAGGAGTTCTGTTACTGGTCTCTAAGCGCATGACTTCACACTATTTAACTTTATTCCATTTCTGTTTTTCTAGTTCTTCCCACTTGATATAGTGATAGTCTTTTCTTTTTACTTACAGTACCTTTCAACTTTGTGTGTCTGTTAATCACTTCTGCTTACACCAGCTCTTCATGCCAAAGTCATAAAAATACAGAAGATACAGAATAAGGTTGGTTTCAACACCAGCTGTTGAGGGCTGACACTAAGCAACTTCCCACCAGAAATGTCTTCTGCACAGATAGGTAATTGCCTCATTCCCTTTAAGAAGTTCTCACAAGTTCTCTTAGAATTTTAAAGCTGTCCGATTTCTCCAGTTAAACCCAATACCTTTCTATATTGTATCACATTAAATGCTTTCTCAAAGCCCAATTAGTAAAAATCAGAT
This sequence comes from Anarhynchus alexandrinus, assembly GCA_008711295.1. Lineage (NCBI taxonomy): Eukaryota > Metazoa > Chordata > Aves > Charadriiformes > Charadriidae > Anarhynchus > Anarhynchus alexandrinus. The sequence goes on along the minus strand of VUYV01000043.1, from coordinate 987,278 downwards.
CATTGCCTTGAAAAGTAAGCCCCTATGTTGCATTTTCTTTTAACTTCATGTCATTAGCTCTTCATTCTAAAATACATTCTTTAACCTTGCATACCATAAAGGTCAGGCTAGCACATTTCTCTACTTGAAAAATAAAAGGTACCTAGAGCGTGCATTTGGTTAGCTACACATTTGTATTATATATTGTTTATTATCTAGATGCAATGTCAGCACTTAACAAGTAAGAATGAATTCTGTGTGCTAGAGTTATGACTGTCAGCTAGAGAAAGTAACAGAAACAGGCAGAACAAGCTGGTATTAAATGCTAAATCATATGGCAGCTCATGAGCTCACCTTTCACCTCTGGGAAGCTGGATTTAATAGAAATACATTGCAGGGAGAAAAATATTACCCTGCGCAACTAGGGGTGTGTGTTGGTTGGGGAGGCATGCCAAAGCCAATCGGTAAGCTCCTGCAGGTGTTGCAGCTTGCACAAGGCTGGTCTCTGTGAGGCCTCTGATACCAAGGCCTGTCTGACCTCATGGAGTTTAAAAGCAGTACTTGGAGGCTGATGCCATACCATACTAGCCCAGGCTTCAGGAAGGCGAGAGGTGAGAGTTTTTGATCATGAGAAGTCTCTGAGCAGGGAGACTTCAGCCACATTTTACCCATGTATATCCTCGCACTGACATGGGTGGACAGCCCACTGGGAAGTTTAAGGCCACCATGGGCCTTGCACTCAGGTGGCCAGAATGACCACTTGAGAAGCAGGAGCTGGGGGAGGCAGGGTCAGGCTGCTTTCACCCCACTTGTCACTCCATACTGTAGGGGTTTGGGGACACTTGTCATTTCCTCCCGTGCAATACCTATGAGCTGCAGGAGAACTGCAGCAGAGAGGGAAGAGCTAACCATCGGGGCTGAGTGAGCCCTTCAGTTTTTGAGAAAGAAAATGCCCACATAATGCAAGAGCTGCTACAAGGAAAGAGCTATGCAATCTCATTCACTCCCCTTCATTTCCCTTGCATACATGCTGGGAAAATACACACACACACACAGCAGCAATGCTGGATACTCCTCATACATCACTCTTGCTGTTTCCCTCCCACCCTGTCTCCTTCCATCATTGGCTGTACAGGGGTTCTGCACCAGACTGATCCTGAGAAACAGCCAATCTCCTCTACTTAGCCAGCCTTGCACAGCCAGCCCCGCAACTCCTGCCTGTCTCGGTCTCCCCTGCTGTCCATGGGCTACTATTTGATTGTTGCTAGTTTGGCCTGTCAGTTCTCCTTACAACCAAGTGACCTGCGCAGTCGTTTCATGTTCTTTATTTTCTGGATTACATTGTTCTCCTGAGTATGTTGCCTGACTGCATGAAGCGCTCTCTCCCTTTCTGCCTTAGTTATTTAAAGTATCAATCACTCCACAACCACCTTTACTGCTATTAACCTTCTTCCTGTCTTCCAAATCAAAACCCATTTCTCACTTTCATATGTCAACACCAGCAACAAGCATCGATTAAATGTCTTTCATTTTTAAAGCACACAGCCTTGCTACCCTTGCTTATATCTTAATGCTTCCCATATGCTTCTCATCAGACTCTAAATTCCTCTGTTTGCTTCCTCTGAGAAGTCATTCTTCATTATAATAAGTTGCCCCAAGTAAATTTATTCATCATCTTTTTCTATGACAGCCACGTTCTTTCACTACGGGAAATTAAACACTGTACCATATGGCCAGAGCAGCAAACTTTAGTACTCACTTGCTCAATTGTTTTAACACTTTGCCGCCTTCGTACAACAGTCTGTTTGCCACTAGTGTGTCAGGCTTCCGCCTGACATATGCATTAGACACATTAATGGGAAGGAGAAAATTAAGTGAAGTTGACAATGTGAGGAAAGAACAGTATGATCCCATTAAGTTCCAAAAATTCACTATTTCTACTATTTTTCACTGGGTTGGGGGAAAAAAAAGCCCCTTAAACTAATTCCTCTGAACATGCTACATCATTAGCCTGCTGTGCAGCCATATGACACTTTTCAAAATCAGAACAATGTGAGAATTCAGAAGTCTGGGGACAGCATATACATGGCTCTGCTGTGCATCCCTTTTGTGAGCCTCGTACTGTCATTAGCTTTACTTCTCATGCTGCAGTTGTTCCTCAAGCCACACTAGGTCCCGTCTAATTAATGACACACCATCAACTACTGCTAGAAGCTTAATTTTCTCCATGTTTGTCTTAAGAATTTGGCTCTCCTGACAGAGCCGTTCTGATACATGTAGCAAATTGCATTTAATAGTATAGGAGGAATACAGACTTCCTTCCCTGGAGTCTCTTCTGATGTTGACTTCTTGAATATCCTTNAAAAAAAAAAAAAAAAAAAAAAGAGGGTTGAAGACAGCTACGCTATTCCACAAATGTATTTTATTTCATTGCAGCAGCATGTAATTCTTTTGCTTTGGTCATTATCTATCTCTGGGCCAAATCTTAAGCTAGAAGAAGGCACCCACACCTCTACAGTGAGTAGAAATATATCTGAGTATGCCAGGGCTGAATTAGGCCCTTCTCTCTAGATCTCCTGCTCATTTATTGAATTTCTTCTTTGGTCAAGCAGCTAGGAGAAAATTGGTACCTTCAGCTATGTCATGTTTCTATTCCTGTTTCTGGTTTACAGCTGGGTGTGATGTAAGAGCCAAGCAGCCCCTAGTTGATGACTGTCACACTCATTGGGTGTGAGTCTTTGTCCCCCTCATACTAGAGGGGATGTGACTCACTGCTGACTGAGGTGTATCCCACTGAGTCTCTGCAGGTGGATTTCATGTGAGTTTGTTTCAGTGGAGCACAGGCTGCTGAATGGAGCTGCTGGGTGAATTTGTGTAATTTCTTTAGATTTCCCTGTGCCTGTTGCAACTCCAGCTCCCAGCTCTTTGGTTTTACCTTATGATAGAGGATGAACTTTTGTTCTGCCACTCACTCACATGTCCATGGCTGCAGCCTAGGGATCTCAGCAGTTATGTGTAGAGCAGCCAGGGATAGTCTCAGCAAGGCAGCCACGCCACTGGGCACAGAAACTATTTTGCAGAGAGAGAAGGAAAGATTATGAAGTCAATGTGGCATGTGACTCGTGTGTGCCAGTGCTATTTGTACCCTGTCAAATATCCAACAGGCATTTTTCTCAAAAAATGGTGTTCTGAAATTGTGAGGTTTTGAAATGATCAAACCTTTACAAAACTTTATTGATTTTTAACTCTGCGGAGCATAAAAAAATAATAACTTTTACCAGCATTATTCATGCATCAGATAATACATAGTTTTGCATTTATCAATTCAGTGTTACCCTGTGAGAGCTGAACTTGACTATACTATTATTCCTACTCTTGTTGTAAGTTAGGCATTGACAATGTTCTCAGCAGTTTATTTAAGAGAAAAAAGAAATAATAATGCAGCAAAAAGGCATTTTGCATCCAGCATGGGGCTGCAGAAGGAACTGTGAATAACCTGTGATCTTAAGGAAAAATCAATGACAATCTCTCAAAGCTCAAGACTGGTTTTCAAGACTGTTGCTAGGGGGAAGGACGAGAAATGTTTCTGCTGGTGCTCCTGGACTTCCAGGCAGATGTGGGCAGCTGCTCAAATGGCAGAAGTCCACAAAGTCCATTTGGGCTCTGTTTGTGTAAAAGCACCTGCTTTTGCCAAGCTTGCTGCGAGTTTAGAGTTCTGCTCATCTGACATAAAATAACAATATCCAAGGATCCCCATTACATGTCTTCTTTGTGGATTCAGCACTGGTGTGTAGCAACCAATAAAATGAATACCTGAAATAAAATTAATAATAAGCAATAAAATGAAGCCCTTCAAAAGTACTTCCTATACTTCAAGTAGTGATGATTTCATTCAGAACAAGATTTCCTTTATGCTGGTTTCTCTATTATCTCTATTGCTCAGTGTGCAGAGTTTCTGCATTATACATGAAGACAGATTTGGGAGCACAAAGAATCACAGGATTGGGAGGGAGGTCATCTATTGCATCCCTCAGCCCAAAGGAAGGAAGGAAGGATTATACTTATGCCATTTTTGACCCCTGTAATGGAGACTGTACAATCTCTCTAGTCAATCTATTCCAGTGCTTTATATCCTTAGAGAGAGAGAGCAGTTCTCAGTATCTTACCCAGGTCTGCCATGCAGCAATTTCAATCCGTTACTTCTCATTATATCCACCATGAGAAAACAGGTTATCCCTCTCGTTTGTGAAGCAGACTTTTATGTATCGGAAGATTGTTATCACGTCCTCTCCAATTCTCTTTTAGAATAAGAAATCCCAGTTTATGTCATCTTTCCCTGTAAATCACATATTTCTAGACATCTGATCATTCTTGGTTCTCTCCTTTGGGCTCTCTTCAACTGGTCTGTGTCTTTCTAAAAGCTCTTTCCTGTCATTCCTGAAAGAGTTGATGAGACCTTCACTTGAAGTAGCCAGGGAATAATATTTTCCTTTAAGTGCTCTCCATGTATAAGTGAAAAGGCTGCTAAATGGGCTCATATAGCTTTTCTCAAATTTAAAGTATAACCCTCTTTGAATAGCATTGGTCTAGTGAAAAAAGAAATTACACAGCTCTGGAATGTATTCATTCACCTACAAAATGAGCCAACATTACAACAAAATATTTAATCTAAAGACATTTCTGAGTGAGTCAACATGAATACACAGCCACATGAAATTAAATGAGTCCATTCCATGTGTGCCACTAAATAGTCAGTCAAATAGTAGAGATAAGGTGAATAAGGGAGTTAATGCATTCACTGCTGTAGAGCAGGTCTGAATAGTATTGCTTTGCTAGCCATTCTGTAAATGCATAGTACATGGTAGGCATTCCCTTGATGAGCAAATAGCCTAAAAAGAAAGGGCCAGCACTGGTAGGAGATGTCACATGTCACAAACCATAGAATCATAGAACAGTTTGAGTTGGAAGGGACCTTGAAGATCATCTAGTTCCAAGCCCCCTGCCATGGGCAGGGACGCCTTCCACTAGACCAGGTTGCTCAAAACTCCATCGAGCCTGGCCTTGAACACCTCCAGGGATGGGGCATCCACAACTTCTCTGGGCAACCTGTTCCAGTGTCTCACCACCATTACATTAAAGATTTTCTTCCTAATATCTACTCTAAATCTACCTCCTTTCAGTTTAAAACCATTACCCCTCAACCTGTCACTACATTCTCTGATAAAGAGTCCCTCCGCATCTTTCCTGTAGGCCTCCTTTAAGTACTGGAAGGCAGCTATAAGGTCTCCCCAGAGCCTTCTCTTCTCCTGGCTGAACAACCCCAACTATCTCCGCATGTCTTCACAGGAGAGGTGCTCCAGCCGGCTGATCATCTTTGTGGCCCTCGTCTGGACCTGCTCCAACAGGTCCATATCCTTCTTATGTTGGGGGCCCCAGAGCTCAACATGGTACTCCAGGTGAGGCCCCAGGAGAGCGGAGTAGAGGAGCAGAATCACCTCCCTTGACTTGCTGGCCACACTTCTTTTGATGCAGCCCAGGATACAGTTGGCCTTCTGGCCTGTGAGTTCACATTGCCAAATCATGCTGGCTTCTCACCCACCAACACCTCCAAGTCCTTCTCCTCAGGGCTGCTCTAAATCCATTCTCTGCCCAGCCTGTATTTGTGCTTGGGATTGCTGTGACCCAGGTGCAGGACCTTGCACTTGGCCTTGTTGAACTTCATGAGGTTTGCACAGGCCAACTTCTGAAGCCTGTCCAGGTCCCTCTGGATGGCATCTTGTCCCTCCAGCATGTCGACCACACCGCACAGCTTGGTGTCATTAGCAAACTTGCTGAGGGTGCACTCAATCCCACCGTCCATGTCACCGACAAAGATGTTAAGCAGCACCTGTCCCAATAACAACCTCTGAGGAATGCCACTCATCACTGGTTTCCACTTGGACATCAAGCCATTGACCGCAACTCTTTGAGTGAGACTATCCAGCCAGTTCCTTATCCACCCAGTGGTCCATCCATCAAATCCATGTCTCTCCAAAGACAAGGATGTCATGCAGGACAGTGGCAAATGCTTTGCACAATTCCAGGTAGATGATGTCAGTTGCTCTTCCCTTATCCACCAATGCTGTAACGTAGTTGTCAAAGGCCACCAAATTTGTCAGACATGATTTGCCTTTAGTGAAGCCATATTGGCTGTCACCAATAACCTCCTTATCTTCCATGTACCTTAGCATAATTTCCAGGAGGATCTGCTCCATGATCTTGCCGGGCACAGAGGTGAGACCTATCGACCTGTAGTTCCCTGGGTCTTCCTTTTTCCCCTTTTTAAAAATGGGTGTTATGTTACCCCTTTTCCAGTCAGCAGGAACTTCTCCAGACTGCCATGGCTTCTCAAATATGATGGATAGTGGCTTAGCAACTTCATCCACCAGTTCCCTCAGGACCCATGGATGAATCTCATCAGGTCTCATGGACTTGTGCACCTTTAGGTTCCTCAACTGGTCTCAAACCTGATCTTCTCCTACAGTGGGTGGTTTGTTCTCCCAGTCTCTGCCTTTGCCTTTTGTGACTTGTGTGGTGTGGCTAGAGCCCTTAATGGTGAAGACTGAGGCAAAGAAGTCGTTGAGTATCTCAGCCTTCTCCATATCCCAGGTGACCAGGTCTCCCATTTTCTTCCTGAGTGGGCCCACATTTTCCCTAGTCTTCTTTTTATCACTGATGTACCTGCAGAAGGCTTTCTTGTTGCCCTTGATGTCCCTGGCCAGATCTAATTCTATCTGGGATTTACTTTTCCTAATCTGATCCCTTGCTTCTCAGACAATTTCTCTGTATTCCTCCCAGGCTACCTGTCTTTATTTCCACCTTCTGTAGGCTTCCTTTTTCTGTTTGAGTTTATCCAGGAGCTCCTTGTTCATCCATGCAGGCCTCCTGGTGTTTTTGCCTGACTTCCTCTTTGTTGGGATGCATTGCTTCTGAGCTTGGAGGAGATGATCCTTGAATATCAACAAGATTTCTTGGGCCCCTCTTCCCTCCAGGGCTTTATCCCATGGTACTCTACCAAGCAGATCCCTGAAGAAGCCAAAGTCTGCTCCCCTGAAGTCCAGGGTAGTGAGCTTGCTGTGTGCCCTCCTCGCTGCCCTAAGGATCTTGAACTCCACCATTTCATGGTCACTGCAGCCAAGGCTGCCTTCAACCTTCACATTCCCTCCTTGTTGGTGAGAACAATGTCCAGCATAGCACCTCTCCTCGTTGGCTCCTCTATCTCTTGCAGAAGGTAATTATCATCAACGCGTTCCAGGAACCTCCTGGATTGCATATGCCCTGCTGTGTTGTCCCTCCAAGAAATATTGGGGTGGTTGAAGTCCCCCATGAGGACCAGGGCTTGTGAACATGAGGCTGCTCCTATCTGTCTATAGAGAGCCTCATCCACTCAGTCTTCCTGGTCCAGTGGCCTGTAGCAGACCTGAGGAGAAAACCGAAACTTGGGAAAGGAACTGTTTTGCTCAGGATTGTTGTGGCAAAGAAGAAATTGATACTCACTTTCCTGAGCTCCCCACTTGCCATGTCCATGAAGCATTCTTCCTTGCCATGAATGAATCTCTGTCCAGTCCTTGGAGTTTGCAAGGTGCTATCTTTATAGATTTATGACCTCGAAGGGACCCAAAATAGCATTTCTTCCACAGAATCTGATGATATATAATCATAGAATCATAGAATCATAGAATGGTTTAGGTTGGAAAGGACCTTGAAGATCATCGAGTTCCAACCCCCCTGCCATAGGCAGGGACACCTCCCACTAGACCAGGTTGCCCAAGGCCACGTCCAGCCTGGCCTTGAACACCTCCAGGGATGGGGACTCAACAACCTCTCTGGGCAACCTGTTCCAGTGCCTCACCACCCTCAAAGTGAAAAACTTCTTCCTAATGTTCAATCTAAACCTGCCCTCTTCCAGTTTGAAGCCATTCCCCCTTGTCCTGTCACTACATGCCCTAGTAAAAAGTCCTTCCCCAGCTCTCCTGTAGGCCCCCTTTAGGTACTGAAAGGCCGCAATAAGATCTCCGCGGAGCCTTCTCTTCTCCAGGCTGAACAGCCCCAACTCCTTCAGCCTCTCCTCATAGGAGAGGTGCTCCAGCCCTCGGATCATCCTCGTGGCCCTCCTCTGGACACGCTCCAACAGGTCCATGTCCTTCTTATGTTGGGGACTCCAGAGCTGGACGCAGTACTCCAGGTGGGGTCTCACGAGAGTGGAGTAGAGGGGCAGAATCACCTCCCTCGCCCTGCTGGCCACACTTCTTTTGATGCAGCCCAGGAGCATACAGGAGTCAGTCATAATGAGCATACAGGAGTCAGATTTGCCACGAAGGACAGCAAAGAGATGATATGCAATACCTATGTGTACAATCTTCTTTTAATCTCCTCTGGCTTTACATGAGATCGTCTCCTCCTCTTCTACATTCTTAGTCTACACCTGTACCAGCAATTTGGCATGAGATCCAATTTCTGTTGATTTAAATGGATCAGCAGGGTTCCCTTCGGGCTGCAGTAAATCTCTAGGAGAGAGGGAGTGCGAGTCAGAGGTTTTCATAGTTTGAATATTATGAATTTTCTGATAGCAGGGATTTGAATGGCTCTTTCTGGGAGCGTCAGCTGGCTTTATGAGAAGTTTCTTCATTCCGGTGGAGCTCTGTTGACCCCTTTTTTCCTCTCTCCTTTTCCATCCTAGGGTCAACAGCTTAAACATTGCAGATGCTAAGGATCTTCCACCCCCAGTGTCTCAAAGTTATTTACAGCATTCTGTCTGGAAGCAGCCTTGCCCTGGGAGGCCTGCAGCCTCAAATGCTGCAGGCAAGCTCCCTTGCATGTTCTGAAAGTTTGTAGCCAGGGCCAGGTGGCCCAAGGACTCCAGAAGGCACACAGCTGGCCCAGTACCACGCTCAGTCTTAAGAGGGAAGAGGAAGCCAGTTTACCATGTAGCACACTAGGGATTCCTAAAGTTTGTTCTCCTGCCATGAGTTCTTCAGGCATGACAGATTTCCCTCTGTTTTTCTTTTCCCAAAACTGTGTCCTCGTTTTACAAGGCATTCTTATTTGAAATTAAAACCTCAGAATATTTCACTGTTTGATTGCGGTTTAGCTAGCCCCTTCCAGACTTCCCAAGAAATCTGACAGGCGCACTTCTGGGGGATACTAGAAGCATGCAGAGTAGGGGCCCTTCTTCCCAAGAAGAATGCATGACTGAATTGCAGCCAGAGAATGAGATGGGAAAACAGCCACCCTTGGCTGCTAAATTGGAGCTGCAAAGCTCCAAATCACCCAGCATGAGCCCACTCTCTCTCCTATGCTCCTTGCTCCCTTGCCATGTCCACATCCCCAACCCTCACTCCTCCCCATCTCCCAGAGTTCGCACAGCAAAAGTTAAACGCCTTGGTTTTCAGCAGCTGCAATTTGAGAGAGGGCCAGATATATTTTCGCAGGCGTTTCCAGGCTTGTGGTTTGCACTGTATTCCCTCTGAGCATAATTTACATGGGGAGGAAATGAATCTTGTGAAATAAGTCTTAGTGTGTTTAGATGTTCGGTTCAGTTAGCATTGCTCATGGTTTCAGAGAGTTGGGCAGCAATAAAGATGGCATTTGAAAGTGCAGCATTTCCTAGTCACTTCATCCAAACAAAGCACCAGTACAAAAAAAACCCAACAAAACCTGAGAGGCCAGAAACTGCCCACTGCAGTCAGATTCCACACTACACTCTTGTTCCTCCAAGCAGGAACCTTTTCTTTTTTCTTTTCCCTTCATTTTTTTTTTTTCTCTCTAATGCCATATGTACAGCTTGAGGTTATATTGGAATATATAAATCTCTTGTGAGCCACAAAGCATTAAGCCACCATTACCCTTATAATTTCATTATCTCAGTTCCTACCCTAAAACATTTAAAACTAATTGAACACCCGAGGTTTTACCGTGAAGTTTATTTCCTAAACATTATTGAAGTAGTTGATAAAGCCAAAATGTACCAAGTCAGCACTTCCTAAAACAGCCTGATTTATTAAAGTAGAAATGATTTTTTATGAATAGGATCTGAATGCCAAATAGTTCTTATCATTTTATGTTTCCATGCCATGTATTTTAGTTGATTTCCAAGAACAACTACTTAACTTCCATGAAGTTGTGCCAGTTTTCCTTCCCCTCATAATATCACTTTAAGATGCTTGCCAGTTTGTTCTTTTCAACTATGAATTTACATTGTCTCTTGGTATTTTCTTTGTCTTGATTTAAACTGTTTGGCTTTCCTTGTTCTTGATGTCACAGGCTGTCTCTGATACTTCATTTATGCTGCTAATGGATCCCAAATGTTCGCAATGTTACAATAGGCTGTATTTTTCAGTAGAAATGTATTTTATATTCTTGGTGAAGTTCATGGCCTAGAAGACTTGTGTAGCATAGAAGATTGGACTAAATGATCTTTATGTTCCTTCCCAACATGTAAAATCAGTAAAATAGTTTCACGTGCATATAGGTTGCTTTGTCATTAAAGATAGTTCTGCCTCTATGTCTCCTTCTCAAGCCTTATGACATTACAATGATGTTGCATCCAGCTGCAAAATTTGGACTAGAATTTAAGTTTGCTGGTTTTCATTTGGCAGGTTATAAAGGCACAAGCTGTTGGGGATTTTTCCAGAATAAATAATAGTACTCATGCTTCCAGCATCAAGCAGCTTTGCTTTCATATAAAGAAAAATATCAGAGAGAATAAGAAAGATCACAGGTTTCCAGATTTTTTGTGTTTTTTACAGGTAGTAGCAACCTTAAACATAATGGTAACTAGCAAAGCAACAGTGAGGGAAGCTGGTTTACTACTGAAAATGTGATAACTAAACTGAGTAGTAACAAACCCTCACTCCCAATTTCAAATTCAAGTTGGTGAGCTTGGATCTAAAGCAGAGCTCAGACCTTTATCTGACAAAGAGCTAGCTGTGTTGTTTTCTCAATACAATAAATTGAAGTAGGCATACGAAAGACAGGTTTTTAAACTTCATCCTGCTGGGTTACTCTTCCAAGTAGTTCTGTTGAAGTCAATGAAGCCTCAGTCAAGATCAGTGGCCAGGATTTGGCCTGTCAGATCACTGGGTCTTTGAGGTGGCCATGACAATGGTCTTTGGTAGCTGTTTTAGATGAAATATCAGATTGCAAGTGAAGAAAACAAAACTAAATCAGGTAACCAGTGAAAAAATTAGTCTTTCCCCTTTTAAAAATAAATTGCCAGCAGTTACTATGGTAACAGTAGAGCATTTTGACTGTCTTTATTATGAACAGCAAAGTAAAATATTCTCTTTTCTTGGGAAAGCTAAGGAACGTTCATCCAAAACAATGGATTAGCTAATCATTGCTTGCGTAGCAATTCATCTCCAAGACATAGATGGACGGGATGTGGCTCAGCTCCTCTCCAGTGGTCAGCTGAAAACTGCAAAGCCAAAGCATGATTTGTTGTTCCAATTAGTTGGACTGCCTGGAAAGGAGAATGACGTAGTGGACCTGGAGGTTGGCCTTCTTTGTCACCTCTTAAAGAGATTTCAGCTGGTCAGATATGAAATTTACAGGAGGTGATGTGTAGGAAAGCTGACCATGTCCCATTGTCAGAGCTCTCCAGCTGAAACCATTTCTTCAAACTAATTCGTAACTGGAGAAAAATTCTCAGCCATTCATGTTTCCTACACTAAAAACAGTTGCTTTTTCTTCTAGTCTTTGGATCACCCTCCTTATTTTTCCATCCTGTCTGCTTTCACAGCTACTTAAAAGAACATATTTAAGCCCTTTGGGTTTTGAGTGTCATGGGCCCAGGCCAGGTGAGTAGCAGTCAGCACCGGGGCCTCTCCCCAGGCTGGAGCAGTTGTCAAAGCCACTGTATTCTAGAACAGAAAAACAGACTGAAGGTGAGGAAGCAGCATTCCAAGTAGCAAAAAACCAACAGGCCTCAAGTCGTGTTGATGAGCACTGGCACTGCAGTCTGAAGTATCGAATTATAACATTGAAGCTGGGTTGGGAGGAGGTTTATATTAACCTCCCTCACCCAAAAATGTAGACCAGCTCACTCACCTCCCCAGGAGCTCTCCCCATATTGTTTCCACTGGAAAATCCACCAATGCCGTTTCTGGTTCAGTTTGACTGATGCAAATGATGGGGCTTCCATCACTGCTATGCTGAGACTAGTTGCAGTTTCACAGGTCTCCCTTTTCAGGCATATCTCCTGAAAATCACCTAGACCATCTTATTTCAGTTTCCATGGGACAGCTAGCCATTTTCATGAAGAGTATGAGCATCAGTGCAATTGCCACCAAAATTACAGACATTCAGCAAGGAGGTCCAAAGAGTGACTGGGTACAAAGTCTGAGTTATTCTGCCATTCCTTAAGCTAACTGCTGCCAGTCAGGTTAGCCCTGGAGAGATAATTCGGGAAACCATGGTCTGTCACTTCTACGCTCAGACAAGTGTCAAGATCAAAATCAGGCAGGCCGGGATCCTCAGCTGTTATGAAGTTAAACGAAGTGGCACTATCTTGGTTTGCACATATGAGAAACTTGTGTCTTTGGTTTTTAATCAATTCCCATCAGAACCTGTTGGACCATTTTAAACTTTCTCTCTAGCCTTTATGTAGATGGACACTTTTCTCCTTTGAGCCTTATACCTTCTTAAAACCAAAGGAAAACCATACCAAGTATAGTTAAATATTCCTTTCCTTAGTCATCATTTGGCCAAACTTTCAGGAGAGCTATCACAGGGGAGTTACTATAAAAAGGGTGCAAGCAAAGTATAATTGCTGCTTTTTTTTTAAATGGTCTATTAGGGCCTGATCCGGTTATACACATTTACTGTCACATATTTCTGCATGTGCAGTGGAACGCAAGGCATGATCATAGAAACAGAGAACAATTTTTGTTGGAAGGGACCTTTGCAGATATCTGGCCCAATTTCCCTCCCAAAGCAGGGCCAGCTTCAAAATTATGCTAGCTTGCTCAGAGCCTTGATGTTCACACTGCAAACATTTCTGCTAAGTCTCTGATGAGGACTTCTGAATAAACAATCAAAGCTTTCTTCAGAGAAGCTGTTGCAGGTTTTCAGGGCTGGGACAGACCCTGGGAAGCTGAATGTAGTGCTTTATGAAGCATTAACCCATAAAGCTCATCCCATAAGTGCTCCACTAATAAGAATCTGCAATTAGTGCTAAGAAGATGTCCCAAAGTCAAGAAGACAATAACAATATTGCACCAGACAGCCATCAAATCTTGTACTTTACGTCTTCTAAGGTGTGTTTTTTATCTGTTTTGCCACAATAATACGTAGGTGTGAGGGCACAAGTGCTTTATTGGAATAGATGCATATCGCCAGGGACAGAAATTATTGATTGGGCTTGATTCTGGCTGTTGAATGTGGAGAGTGCTCCTCCATTTCAAGCAGCCCTGTGGGCTGATGTGTGATCAGAGCCATGGAGAAGACTTGAGGCTACTTTGTGTGCTCTCAGGAGCTGGCTACCACTTCTGGGCCCAAGGGTGGCAGAGCCATCTCTGGGTCACCTTAGTGAAACTTATCAACCTCTCAGTTTCTTTAAAGATTGTCTCTTTATGTATTTTTGTGATCCAAAAGTTCAGTTAAGGGGAAGCTCTTTGAGAACGTGATCCGACACCATGTTACTAGAGCTAATTGGGGAGCCAGACCTGGCTTTGGTTCTGTCTGGTCAGATTTCATGAAAAAAGACTTCAGAATCTCACCAGAGCAGAAGATAAAAGCTGATGTCAAAAGAGACAGTGTGTTCTCTCCTACCTTTTCTTTTGATGATGTAAGTCCTGGTGGTTTAATAGTGCTGTTAGTTAAGCAGGAAAGTTTTCTGTAGTTAACTGTTTGTAGTGACAGATATTAACGAGTTTTACTTCGACAGCAATTCTTCAGTAATACCTCTTCAATGGCAATTCCTATTTGACTGATTTATAAGAGCTTTTTACCCTCTATTAAGAAACAAGTTAAACTTAAACTTAAATCTTATTACTTGTAATTGGGGCTTGGAAAAAATAGTATAGACTTCAGACTTTTAAATTTTAATTATGAGTGCATTTAATAGTCATGAAAGTGAACAGCTAATTGCTCTGGTTTGAACTAGACACAATGCATATTCTGTACAGACTTCATCTTGTAGTTCAGCCAGTGCACCTCAACCCTGAATCCTGTTAATCCAATCTTGTGGGTTTTTTGCAACGGAACAGCCAGTTTGTCAGTGTGTTTTATGAGCTACATGAAAAAAGGAGCAAGGATAGGATCACCAAATTATTTCTGTATCCAAAAGCAGGCTTTGAGCTTACAGCTGCAGGAGGCAACTGCTCATGTAATAGCCCATTGTTCAGCAGCAACCTTTTTCTTCTGCAGCTGAAACCTAACACAGGTAAAACCAAGTGCTTGAACTAGTAATTTTTATGTCAGTTTTTAAAAAACTTTATTATTCCTAATAATTTTTTAGTGTTGTATACATTTTCAAATATTTTATGTCTCTTTATGGATCAATATTCTATCAAACATATGTTCATATTATTTATTTTTCCTTCTTTGGAGATTGAGTGCACTTGGACGTGATAATAACTTCCAGCTTGCAGTACTCAAAATTAATGGCCAGAGTATTGAAAAGCTTGCCATAGATGTTAATAATCCTTTTTTGTGCTGTTTTTGTTACTTCCATCTGTTACCACAGGAAGGATGACTTGGTAATAAACCCTGTTTATACCTTCACCACAAAACAAGAGAGAGGAAATGAGATGTCAGCAAAAATGTATAGTGTGACATGTTCAGCAGTATTCTTTGTGGCTTAAAGACTCTTACAAATACGTTGTTGTTAATGCCCATATCTCTGAAGAGTTTGGGATAGTTGCAATAGGGTAAGTTCATCCAGGATGCCATTCCTCAAGAGCTGCGATGTCCACTGAGAACCTAGTCATCTCTGCTGTGTTGATTTACACTCTAATGTAATTTGGGCTTCACCTTCAGGCTGAGATAGGACCACACTGAAGCATTTTACAATACTTAGAATCTATCGTGTGCTTTAATTTGAAAACCTGTATCCAAATGGTGTATTTGTGATCACAAAATGTCCGTATTTCCATGAGTTGATCCAAATTTGCAAGTAAGCCATCCTGGTGGCTCTGCTGGCATGAAATCGAGATTCTGTTCTCAGTCTGCAAAGGTCTGGGCTTTATTCCAGCATCTAGCAAGGGGATCAGTACAAATCATGATTACCCTCTATATATTCATACACTGGGGATACCTGGGCCCCAGCAGACACCCACCTTCCCTTCTTCCTATCTTACAAGCTCAGCTGGATTCTCCAGAGCTCTGAAACTACATGCAGGTGGCTCCTAATTTTAGTAGTGTCTACACAATTACTATCATGATGTGTGTGAGTCAGAAAATCCCACATCTCTCTGATACAATGAGCTTGGGTTTCTGACGGGTTTCTGAGCAGCCCTGAAGGTGTTGTACTAGAGAGGAAGCAGCTGAGCAGCTGCAATGCTTCAGGGACCTTTGTGGGAAGGAATGAGAGACTGGGAATATGAGACAGTTGGGGGAAATCTTCTTACTTGTCCTGCAGTGAGGGTACAGGCTTTTTTTACCATGGTGTTACCTAGGCAGGCCTTGCCCTCCATTCCACACTGAAGACCTCTTCCAAAAGACTATAGTAGTCTTAGGCCCAGTGTGAAGTAGCTTGTGGAAAGTAAAGGACACTTTTCACATGGCTTTTTTACAGGTTATTGATAGGAGTTTCAAGACCACACTTTCCGTTATCAGGCCCATGCTGTCTTCTGACAGTGGCTTCTGTCATTGTTCTTGGTACTATGTACAGATTCTGTACTTGCCTCTGCATCTTTTCTCCCTCCAAGAAGGTACAGTGTGGAAAAAGTGAAGCTCCCATTTACTGGCCAACCTAGATGTACCTGCAGGCCCATGAAATCCTTTCTGCTAAATGTGGCCTTGCAATTATTAAGTCCTTCCTCAGAACATCCAAGGGACCACAGAGTTTTTAACTATGCAGGTTACTCTCCTGCTCAAACCCTCTCCCCATCCCAGTGGCTTGCAGCCGATCATAACAGGTCAGCCCTCAGTGGTCCAAGGTCACGATTCAAAAGAGTGAAGTTAGACCCATGGAAATCTGACATGTCAAGGTACCTGAATGCAAGGCCCTGTGTCTATTAAGCAGAGCTGCATCTGTTTGCTGTGTCATCTGGATGCACAGTAACTTCTAAAAAGCCCTCAAATGTATTTTTGAAAACAATGTGGAATGAAAAAGAAAAAATCTTCCAGTGGCATCTTCCAACAGCACTTAAAACTTCCATTAATGTTATGAATGAATCCAGCACATAACCTGCTGCTGAATCAAAATTTCCAGCACTGTATTCCAAGTGCATTAAAAGCTGTATTTCCATTAATGTAAAGAATGAATCCAGCATGTAATATATTGCTGATTCAGAATTTATGCAACAGGTTAGTTAAGAGGCTACAGTCAACTCCTATAACTTGAATGTCTGGACCCTGACCTAACACTATAGCTGCTGCAATTAAAAGGCCAGCAGTAGCTATGAAAAACATGTCTGTCTGTGAAAGAAAAGTTACTTCTCTAAACAGTGATGTGGACAGGAAGTGAAGAGGTTTGAAAAATTGTTTCTGAAAGTAAAACAGTCACTTCCTTGATAAAACAGGCTACTATTGCAGTCTGTTTTCTTGGGAAGGTGGCAGAACATGTAACAAATTTAGTATTTTTATTTAAAAGTTTAGTACCATCTTATTTTGCTTCTTCAAGAAAAAGTACAAGAGAAAGTACAATAAAAGTTTGAGAAAAATACAAGAAGTTTGAAAGAAAGTACAATAATGTGTCCAGATTGTTCAAAAATTGCCTTGAGACTCTCTCCAGTGGAACTGTGTTCTCTAAATGCCTGTATCCCTTTTCTTTGTATTTTGGTATTCTGGGAAAACCCTTACCTTGTGAGGTTTATTTCGTAATTTGTGAAGATGTCTACGCTCTTCAGCAAGGCATTCTTATTTCACTGACAGGAGTTATAGGCAAAGGAATCCTCAGAGATCTCCACAGCTCTCTCCCAGTTCAAGAGACATAAGAAAATCAGGAGGCAGCAGCTCAGTTTGTGAGAGGCAAAGAGCTGGCATGGCTAACAGGTTCCCTGGGAGGGAGATCCTTTCAGGCCCACAGGAAGCAAAGGGTCCTGGCAGGAATTCCCCTTCCCTGAAACTGGGACCTACATTTGCAAATTACCTTCCCATGTAACAGCTCGTGCCTTGTGGGGAAAGAGAAGGGCCTCGGGTGCTTTAATTTAGATACCTCTTTCCCCTCTCTTCCACTCTCTCAGTGAAGTGCTGCCAGTGGTGACATGTACCTGTATTGTCCCTCCCATGAGATGGCAATATATAATTCTACCTAGAGTTATCCCTTACAATTTCACTTCTACTCTGATGAGCCAGGATTTTACTAACAGGTTTATTGCCAAGCTTCATATCTTGGGAATTAGCATTACTCCATCTCTGTCTTTACTATCAGCCTCATTCTTTCACCTCCCCTCTATAGCATTCCTTGCTATTAATTTTATCTTTTTGTTATCATTCTACATAATATTCTACATTTTTTGCATTTATTTTTTATTTTTACTGACGCAAAATTGCTTTGTCATTTCTTTAATATTAGCAGTCTTCTTCCATCCAGAGCTTTAATTTTAGCTAGTCTTGGCCATCTCAGAAATGCTTAGATATCCTCAAAGGCAGCTGAAGATACACAGTCCCTTGCAGGATCAGACCCAGACATGAGAGGAATTTGTATGCTCTCTAGATATATTAAACTAATTACTTTGACTTCCATATACTCATTGTGGGTTCAAAGGCCAACAACCGGGCATCCTATTGGAGAATTTCAAGGGAGACGGTTGAGCACAAGAGAGCCTGGGAGCAGGTTTCAATTATTTTATTAAACAAAGGGTTAAGAGTCATGCCTGGGAGGAGAGATGAGTGTTTCTTGACGTGGGATTTAGAGTGTGGCAAGGAGGACTTGAGGGCTTTTGATCTGGCATCTATCTCAAGCATTATCTCACTTCTTTTAAAAAGAAAAAGGGAAAAGAAGAAAGGATGGAAACATCTCCTAGGCAGGAGATTTTGTAATGGATTCTGACACCAAGAGGAGCTTATGAAACACTTGTGTGGTTACAGCTAGCAAATCCTGGGGCAAACAAAAATTCATGCTAAAATTATAAGGTGTTTTGTTCACTAGGAACAGGTTCCCTGTCCTGATACTTCCAGCAATGGATCAGGAAACAAGTTTTCACATTTTGGACAGGCTTATGTATTAAGAATTATGGCCTGGAAAGGCCATTAAGAAAATAACTGTAGTAAAACTGTGAATCAATTATGGAAGAATATCTGAAATACGATTTCAGTTTATAGATGCTTTCAAGCAATAAAGTGTGATGAGTTAATTGTCTTATGCTTATTTCTAGAGCTGCAGAGATGAGATTAGAACTTGCAGATTCCTGGCACCTTGTCCATGCTGAGTCCACAATTTAACTTCTACAGCATTTACTGTGCTAATGCATGGAACATGGTAAGTGTTTTAATGTTACTGTTCCAGACTTCTCTTTCCACACTTTACATGGTTTTAGTCTCCCAGTATGAACCCTAAATAACTGCTGTGGAGGAAAAATTTACTGTGAAAGAAAAAACCCTATAATTATGCAAATTCTAAAATATTGAGTGTAACTGGATATCTGTTCTGTGACACCCCATAGGGTGAACCTAGCACAAAAGCCTATTCCTAGTATTACATCTTTCTATGCATCTTGGGATGTCAGTAGTCATTTGAACTGTCGTCTGCTTAGCCTTAAAAACAGGCAGTGGAACTGTTTAATGTGAAACCTGGGACTGAATTGTAAAATGTGTGAAAAATAGTACAGCAGCTACTATAACTTCCCGTAGTTTTTATTCAAAGTTGCTTTCAGAACAAAAGCTACAAAAGAGTCATTTCAAGACATACACCTCAATAGAGAAGAGGTACATGAAAAACCATAGAAGGGTGGGCTAGATTCAAACACCACTTTCATACTTGTAATGAAAAACGGTAAATACAATCCAGTGTCTTCTCCAAATGCTCCCGATATGAATAAGTACATCCATGAGTAGGTGTAAATAGAGTATGATAACAATTCAGCTGTGTTCCTGCCGCCTACACTACTGCAATATTTGAATACTACAGTACAGAATTGTTAGTAGATTTTGTCTCTCTGACGTTATTCCCCCTCCTCCTCATAAGTTAGGTAAATATCCCTTCTCTCAGGTAAGTAGGTGTTAAACCTGACAGAGAAAATGGGGTTGTTTAGTGCACTGGATTATGTGCATGCCCAGGTGCAACCGGTCCGCCCATCACTGCCAGTACCTACAGGACTGATTACATGACCTGCATAAGGCCATGCAAAAAGTTGATCCAGAAACTTATTTTTCTGAGTCAGAGCTGAAGTCTTCTTTCAGAACTGTTTTTCTAAATAATCTGATTGTTTCTAACAGAACTAAGTCCTTTGACAAGTCCTGTGAAGATAAATTGTAGGGTTTGGTCTCCGTGCAACAAATATACAGTCCTGAAAGGCATTTCTTTATGGACATTAAGAAAATTAGAGCCTTGAAAAGTCCAGGAGAGTTTCTTTTGAGACCTTCCCCTGCTAAGACTTATGTGTACTGTCTCTGTTTTCCTTACAGCATTAAGTACTAAACTTTCCTTAGTGAGTTTTCCTAGTGAGAACTTCATATGATGAAGACAGTGAGGACACGATGGCTATTCCCGTACCATAAAACATACCTTTTTTTATACCACTGCCATGCCTGTTAGAATTGGTTACATTCATTCTTTGACTGTTCAGTGCAATTTCCATAAGTGTCAAATTGACTCAGAATCCATGGACCACTACACATAAAAGTTTGATTTCCCGTCTTTTATTTTATATGTTATACTTAAAAACAAAAGGTTCTTGAAGCTCGATCAAAACAAGGAAAATAAAAATGTTTCATTCAAAAAACATTGGAATGGGATGTTTGGACAATACCAAGAGTACCCTCGCTTCCCCCTTTTGTTTGGTTGCCAAAATAAAGTTAAGCCAAACTGATGCAGTTTGGTGAAAGTCATTTAGCTTGTGGGAGTTTCATCTTCTGACAGCAAATGGTTCCACCAACACTTCATGCTGCATTTTCCAGCAGGTTTTCTCTGTGTAGCATCCAACTCAGGGCCTCTGCAAGGTGGTGGCTTTGAGAGTCTTGTGAACAGTTTCTAGTCCTTTTTCAAATCAACTTTTCAAGGTGCCCCATTTTGTACTGTTCCCTCTTTCTACACAGCCTCTAGATAGCTATTTTGATGAATGATGACAGCACTAAAAGTTGTGGTTGCTATAGCTCTGCCTAAACCAGAACAGTGGAAGGGGGGAACATGAGGATATCAAAGTGCACTCTTGAGCGAGACCAATTGTCATTCAATGTCCTCTCTCCACAGGTGGCAGTAAAAACAGTTGTTCACGGAGACCATGCAAGCTTGCCATAGTCTGCAGTCCACACTCCTTGTACTCCCTCAGCATTGAAATCATTGGGTTAGGATGCTAGAGAATATATCCCTGCTCAGAGTTTTCATGTTCCATCTGTACCTGTTGTCCACGAATTTGTCTGAAACCTTTTATGACCTGCTGCTGTGCTTGCCTCCACAACCTCCTGTGGCAGCAAGTACCAGAAATTCACTATACATTTTGTAAAGACGCACTTTCTTTTATCTGTTTTAACCCAATCTCCTACTGGTTTCATCAAGCACCCCTGCTTCTCAAGTTGTAGGACTTGGTCAAAACAGTTATGCCTTTGCCCGAGGAAGTGCTGTGTGCAGGCAGTGGAGGCGGATAAGGAGAGAGGAGGAAAGAGCATTACATGTATTTCTTACAATTCCCTGATCACAAAGTTGTGTAAAAATATGACCGTCAGTAAATTATGTAAATTAGCAGAAGCCAGGGTAACACCCTCTTGGGAGCTGTGTCCTGCCCCTGAAGTCGAGCCCAGCGTTTACAAATTCTAGAATAAGGGAACCAAGTTACTGGCTTAACTGTGGGCATTCACTGACTGCAAGAGAGTGTGTGGGCTCTCTACCTCATACAGGAAGCTTGTTTGGTACTGAGCCTACATTTTCCTTTCTTTAAAATTATTTTTCTATTTGTAAGCATAAACCCATAGACCACACTAAGTAATTCCTTTCCTTTCCTGATTTTCATTTTCTAAGCATATTTATCTTGTCTCACCCATAGCTGTCACTGTGTCAGGTTATGTAGTACAAGGGCTTTTTTAGCTTGTTCTCTATTCACTAGATTCTCCCTGTCCTATGGCAATTTTAGTTATGTTTTTACTTCAGCCTGTTTTCCCTGAATAAGATTTGTCAGTTGGCTGTCTCATGTATGTTTTATTTCAAGAGACATTTGCTGTCTGGTATTTCTCAGCTCTCTGACTGGTTTCTCTTAAGGTCCATGAAGGTTTCTAATTCCAGAGACACCCTTTTTTGTAGTCTCACTGCTTGAAACGGGGGCCAAGAGACAAAATGAAGAAATAAAATCAAATATGTGCCTGTGAACTACCCTCTCCTATTAGTGGCGTTATGCAACTATCTCCTATTAGAGGCTTCATGCAGCTGTCACCAGAGATGTTTCTGAATCAAAACCTTGGAATTTAAAAATTGTGGAGCCCTGAGGATGAAGGGAGTTGCTCCAGATCTGAAACCTGCTGCTTGGGTCCCTCTGGCCTCTCTCCCCCCTGTTTCCTTTGAGGCACACGTTTCGTTGTGAAATAAAATGTCTCAAAGGATGCAGTATTGGTGCCCTCTTGTGGGCGGAAAAAGAGATATGAGGTGAGGAAAAAAATTATGACACATCAGAGGGACAACGTTTAAAACAGATTAGAATGGATTATTTTGGCAAGGGGTGGAGATGGGAAGTTCACTCGGCTACACAAAAAGACTTAGTTCAAGGATTTATTGATGGGCTCCAGAGGGGTATTGGCCAAATGAGATTTCAGTATGTCGCCTGGAGCAGGTCTGCCCACCTCACAGGTAACGTGTGGCACGGCACTGTGGAGCATAGCCAAGAGATGTTGGTGTCGGTGCCACTGCAGTCAGTGTGCTGTCCCCTGCAGAGAGCCAAAACCCACCACAGCAGTGGGGCAGCTGCATTAGCAATGCTTCACCCGGACTCTTGGGGCCTGACAATTATCTTGGGCCCAGCACCGCTCTGATGCAGCTGCAGGTTTGCAAAGGGGATTCAGTGCCCTCTGACACTAATTTCTTTGGACTCCACTGTATGGCACAGAGAGGCCTTGCATTTCATCAGCTTACATGGGTCACCTTCGAAAGGGGACTGCATAGCTATTTGTTTTATCTGTGTAATCCTTGTTTGTGGTATTTTATGCCTGCACCTCTGTGTTCTGGCTTTTCAAGATCCCTTTTGATTATGAAAAACAGAGTCCATAAAATGTAACAGATAGTATGGTTCTCTCTGCATTTTAGCTCAGTGTATTTCCCATTCTTTTTTCCATAGGCTAAGAGTCCTTGGTTTGTTTGTTACCAAACAGTTTGTGCTCTATCTTTTCATGAAAGCGTGAACACAGACCGTTGCAGTACATGAAAATAGTCCTTCACCTGCAATGCCAAGCTTTCATAGGCTGTCCTGCAGTCAGTCATCTCCCTGCTGTTATCTGGGACATCTTCAGTTTATTTCAGTATTTAATAGTTCTGGTTTTAGCTGTTTGAAGAAAATGCCTGTGGATGGTTAACAACTTCTTGATGCAAGGATTTGCCTGTGGTAATATATGGAAAAATGTAGTTGCATCTTTCTGAGGTAACACGCTATTAGAGTCCACTTTCTTTAAGCACAGGAAAGAAGGCTGTGAGCCAGCAGAATCCAGCATTAAAAGACGTTAATGGGACAGAGAACAGCCTTATTGCATCAACATTAAGTAGCAAACAACAAGTCATATAAAGCCTTCTCCCAGGCTTGAGGATTTTAAGATTTCCCTAGAAGCTTTTTTTTGGCTTCAGGATTTCTTGAAGATTTCCAAACCCCTGCTTAGTTCGTTTGCAGGTGATAGCTAATACTTCTTTAGGCAGGTCCCAGGCTCCCCATTTCAAGTTCACTAAACTGAGGGAGCTATCTTTTTATGCAGAGTCCTGAAACCTACTACAGGCTTGGCTAGATTTCAAAGTTCACAAGCAATAGCTGTGACCACAAGCAATAGTATGACCAATCACCAGGGTAGTGGCAAGGAAATCAGTATTATAGTTCTAAAACAGCTATGAATAATAGCCAGAACTATTTAAAGCAGAAGCTAGGGGAAAGGTATGTCTGTCATTCAAGTAAATGGAGAATGCCATTTCTTTAACAGAGAGACAGAGAGAAAAAATTTTCATGCAAGTGGCCTGGGAAATGATTTATGACATTTCAATAACCACTTGCTATTTTTTTTAACCCTGCAGTAAAAGCATAGTGTGTTTAAGAAGGCAACCTCCACCAGGCCCTCAAGGACTCCCATTGTGAAATGGAAAGAGAGGGGAAGAAGGAAGCAGACAAACTATCATGCTACTGTCAAATCTTCCAACCCCATGTTTGGCCTTGGAGGGGTTGTTTTCTCCCTAGTCCTTCTTTTTTACCTTCAGTAGCACTAATTCTCCAGTAAGGGTAGAGGGGCAAAATTGGCCTGCCCTTTCTATCTCTGCACTTTTCTATGGTATGAGTTCTACCACAAACTTTCTTCCAAGGCCGGTCACCTTCTTGGCATCCAGTTTGTTCATGCCATCTGCATTTCATTATCAATTATATACAGTCCTTCCTTGAAGCACTTCACTACAAATGTCAAAGTCTTGTAGCATCTTTATCTGCAGTGATGTGTGTCAAATCTGCCTTATCACAATCTGCCACCAGGGTTTTTACACGTGTAACTTTAATTATAGTTGACAAGAGTGATATATGCAAATCTACTACATAGCAGCTAAAAAATGTCTTTTTTTTTAAATAATCTCACTCATGGAAATACCCTCTATATTACAGTGAAACAAAGGCAAGATTGAAACAGCAATAGCTATTAGGAGTCAAATATGATATGCCAAGATGAAGACTACTAAGCCCGCTTTACAAACAGTTAGTTAGGTCTGTCCGTGGTCCATCTTGGGCCAACCAAGACAATATTCCATAATTTCAGGCTTCAGATTATTAGGTGGATACACCAAGAGCCATAGTGGAGGTCAGCAGCTGTACTGTGTCACTTGAGATGTTACAGGGCAAAACATGAAAAAGATAATCAGAGGAACTCAGGAAAGGACCTAGTGAAAATGTGAACCAAAAGGTAAAATTTTGTGCTTACTACCTCAGAGGTAGTGAGCTTGATTCAGCTTGTCACCAAACACTGACTCAGAATCAACACACCATGCAGTACTCTGGCCACAGAAATGCTTTTTACTGGCAAAGCAAGAAAATGTATGTAACAAGGCACGCACAACATATATTGTTCATATCCATTAAAGACAGTGAAACTATCAAGTTAGCTGCTGACTAAAATCTTCCAAATTTGTAGTCGGCTTAGACTGAAACGACGAAAGTGGTGTCAGGCTGGTGCCTCATACGTGGGAGTGCATCAATGCACAGTCTGAGTTTACAGGATATGAGGCAGTAAGCAGTTGGGTATCAGCAAGTAGAATTAGGACAGAAGCTCTAATCTGTTATAACTATAAATTGTTTGGCTCTTTTCCAGGGCTTTGTAGACTTGAATTTTCTTTCTGGGTTCAGTTCCCGCAAGCTTTCTGTTCCTCTTAGGCAAGTTTCAGAGCCAGATTCTGATCTTCATTTATTCTTTGTAAATTCAAAATAATTCACTTGAGCCCAGTATGTGGCAGTTGTTCAAAACTATCCTAAATGACCTCAAAAGGGCATGCAGGGTGCCCTATTTCTTCATCTGTAAAAAGAGGAAGGACTCTTCTCTCACCTTCCATTTTGCCTATTTGGTATTGCAGCAGAAACAAAGTTACTATGCACATATCAGTGAAATCTTAGCTGGAATCTCTATCGGCTAATATAGTACAAGCAATGGATCATTACTCACAAAAGATTTGAGCAAGTTTTTGAAGACACAGTCCCAAATTCCAAACACCGTGAGAGCAGAGGGCCGTTTAGCCCTGGCACATGTGCAGTAATTCAGAAGGGAGCCTGACCAGAAGGATTTACCCACACAAATAAAAATTCAGAATTTTAACTCTGAAAGTGATCAACTAGCAAAATAAACTTTCAAAAGAAGTGGTGGGATTTCTCCATTTCTTGATAGTTTTAAATCAGCCTGCAGATGTATTTCTGGATGTTACGTTTTAATCAAATACAACTTTTTGTCTTCCAAGCACAGACAAGATAGAAAAATTCTATATTCCATCTGTTTGAAGAAATCAAATTAAATAAGTTAGTGTGTTAAACCTTTCAAGTTGCTCAGATCTAAACAGGGGAGACAAAAACATAATCGAGACTCAGAATGAAGAACATAAAAGGAAAATCCATACAAGAACCTGCAAAAGACCAGGCAGTAAATTGCTCTAGAGCAATAACGATATAGTGTCTATATATCCAACACACACAATTTTAATAATAAAAGCAAAGAGAGACCAGATTTGCATAAAGTAATGCAATCCCATTCTCAGTATCTATGTGTACTCTTAGCCTTCCCTAAATATGTAACAAAGTGCATTTGCAAAGACACTTTTCAGTTAAGTATTCAGACTATAGACAATTTGGAGATCAAAATGTATGTTTTTCATTAAATGAGGGCTGTTTGAAAGTGAGTAACCTGAATACAACAACACATCTGAGTAGTTTATAAATGTGTTCATTTCTTATGTTTGTTGTGGTTTAGGCCGGACTAGCCACTGAAGAGAAATTACAGATGGTCTCCCCCACCTCTCTCTCCAAGGAGAGGGGGGAAAGAGAGAGAAAGAGGCTTATGAGTTTAGAAGGAACTAAACTACTTTAATGAAATATTAATAATAAAATAAAAAGAAAAGAATGAAATATGTACAAAACCAGTATCGAGCTCCCAGGATTGTCACATCACCGGCTGGCACTGGGAATGTCCCAGACTGGACTCAGTGACAGACGGGAACTGGATTCCAGATCTGGATTCAGGATCGGGATTAAAGGTAGACAAACAGACAGAGTGCTCCTTGGACATCGGCCACTGAAGAAAGAGGCTGACTCTTGGATCCCTCAGCTTTTATACTGAGCATGAGGCAGATGGGATGGATACCCTGTTGGTCAGTTTTGGGTCACCTATCCTGTCCAGTCCTCCCCACAGGTGTGACCCCTCTACACTTTTCCACTTCTGACCCTCCAACAGGGCAAATAACAAAAGTTAGCTGACCTTGGCTGTTATAGGAATAAGTATAAGTAAGAGCCTCTCTGCATACCATGGCTTGGCATCAACCTTAAACTTACGTCTTATCACTCTGAGACTGAACAGTTTCTGCACGCTATGCTGTTAATTTCAGTAGCTAGAAGAGGCTTAGCTGCAAAGTAAAATTACTGAACAGAAAATGGTTCTGTTTTACCTCAAACCAGGACAATGTTGAATCTTTCAAATTTTCCAGAAAAAATTACTTTAAAAGTACTATCTAAATCATCTTTACTATTTAGCCATGTTTGTTAGGAGGGTGAACATATATGAGCAAATTTCAGAATCATGTACCTGAAATATGTATTTTAATCTTGAAAGTCCTGTTACCTAAGAGGAAAGGTAGCTACATATTCAAAATCAAAATTGGGACACTTTTGCATTGACGTGTTTTAGAATTGTGAAATGTTTCTATGAAAGAGAGAGGTGCTTCTTGTAAAAAGTTAGTATATTGAACACACTGGAAAACCTTAGGTGTAGCAGTGGTATATACCTTTTTTCTGAATAAGTGTTTCTGATAGTTTAATGTCTGATTCCAAGTTTTCTCTAAGCACTGAAAAGTCCTATTAACATTTACTCTCTGAAAAAGACCAACTTTATGAGGGCTAGCTTCATCTCCTTTTTTTCTTGCTTCCAAGTACCACTCATCACACCAGAGACCCATTCCAATGGTTGGTTTATTTTGTGATACAGATAGGACATTTTGTCTTGGATAAACATGATGTAGCCATTTATTTTAAAAAAGCTTGATATGAGAAAATGAGATGTGAAATATTTTGTTCCTGCATGGTGAGAGTATACCACACAGAATCTCAGCTTGTACCAACATAAAAATTCGGAGAATATAGTCGTTATAATAAAGAACTCACATATGTTGAATTGTACTATAGTTCAAGAATGGTCCTATTAATTTGGGCAGCATGATCTCAGTTTTAAGGCTAGCAGAATCTGGCATGTAAAGCAGTTATTTCTGAGGATTTCATAAGGGAAGATATAGAATGAAAGGGGTTATTATGTATTCTTTGCATATTTGAGAGTTCTTTGTTTAAAATAATTTTCCCTGCATTGTTTCTGGGGAAGACTATAATCAGTTGGCTGATTTTGTCAAGATCTTTAATCGTGAACAAAAAATTATAAAATATGCTAGTATAAAATTATTCTGGTTTGCGAAACTCAAGTTGATTAATTTCTTCTCAAACAGTAATGCCTGTGTCCTGTTTATGAATGGCTCTGTGCCCAGGTTATTTGTGCACACATACGGCATTTCTCATTGGTGTTGGCCGGGCAATGATTCTTCATGCTCGGACCTCCTGAGTAGCAGGAAAAGACAGAGCTTTGAGGAAAGTGTCTTTGTTTTAGTATTCTCCAGAAGATATACTTGGGAGAAGCTGAGATGAGAAGTTAGAAAATAGTAGGTCAGTGAGAGTTTTCTCTCTTTCTGGAGTGAGACTTGTAGGACTGCTGGGAGCTTTTGGGATGAAAGCAGGTTCTAGGCAGCTGGAATTGGGGAGTAGGGTAGACAGCTACTGAGCAACTTGTAGTATAAGAGCTTGATTTCCCTCCTTTTCCATAGCAATTGCTTTTAAGGAACAGTCTCTTTGAGGACCATCTGCTCTGTCTCACAGTCCTCTTGGAGGCAAACAGCTTTCAGGAGTGGGCATTACTTTGCAAGTCTTTGATTGGAAGCCATAGCATGTGGAAGGTCTGCTCCATGAGCCTGGCTTCAATCTATGGGGCTGGGCACAGAGCTGAACATGAAATACTTAACAAGTCGTGCATGAAGGAGCCATCAACTACATCAGGCTGAAAGAAGGTGTTTTGTGCACGTTCTGAGTTATGTAGAAAGTCTTGTTCTGGGTGCTTTGATAGTGATATTTAAGAAGCTGCATCTGCAGTTTTTAAATTATGATGTCTTAAATTCTAAAATTAATAAGTTGACAAGAACTGAAGGATAAAGCTTTCTGAGGGAGAGAGAAGATTGCTTCCTGGCTAACACCAGCTCTACAGAATAAATGATCTTGACTAGGATGTCCTAGTGGGCATTACATTTCAGCACAACATTTTTCAGGGCCCAGTTATACTTCTAGAACTGAATTTTGGAATAGTGAAAAACATACAGAAAAAGCACAGTAAAGTATCTTTTGTGAGCTACTTGTCACAGCGCTTGATGGCTGTGTATTTTAGTTCTTGCGGACTGCTGTTAGGTAGGAACATTTTAGGCTGCTGCGAAGTACCACTCTGCCAGGGGGTCACACTGACCAAATTGTCTATTTCTGTGATATTTCTGGTGTGTTTGTTATGTCGTTACTTCCCACCTGTGGGTAGAAGAAGATGCTGTAGGAAAACAGGAATCAAAAGAACAGCTAGTACTGACCCAAGAGATATGAGAGAAAGCAGGATAAAGCGACAAAGGCAAGATGCAACAACAGAGTGAGACGGAATGAGGGGGTCATGGCATGGAGGTTAGTGCAGGGAATGTGTTACAAAATCTGGGTGTCGTGTTGTGCAAGTAGGCCAGTCAGGGAAGTACCTTTGTACAAAATTAGCATGGCAAGGAAGTGAAAAGAAAAAACTCCCCAGCCAGTCCTGCTAATAAGTCTTATCTTTGATCTTGAAGGGCTTAAAACAGTTTACTTTCCATGCCTGTGTAAGCCATTTGTGCTAGTAAATCAGAAGTGCGTGCTCCATATCCTGTTACCTTCAGATCTGCCTCAATAGCCACAAGCTGTGTAATGCCAAAAGACATGCCTCTATCTTAAAAAGACAAAAACCCCTGAAGGTCCTTTTGATCTAAATTGAATCTCATTCAAGTCTATATAAACCCTTATGTCTGTGGCACACAACACATGCTACGTGGCCTTGTTCCATTGCATTCACACTGATGTCCTGTGGTTTCCTTGTCATTTTTTGCAATCAAGTCACATGAAATATATTATTGTCTACCTTGTTCTGATAATCTTGATACCACATTTTCCTGTTGCACAAACATCTTTTTCAGGGTGATTTGATCTAAAACTTTAAACCCAGCAGAAAGGAAACAAAATGTGAGGGTTTTTTAAACATCCTACTTTACCATTCTGAGAGCTGGTTCTAACTGCTGCATCCTAAATTTAAGCGTTGGGATCAAAGTGGGGTAAAGGAATAATGTAAGGAACTGGACCATATCTTCTTACAGTGCTGACACCATCAATACCCTCCCAAAGTTACTTTGATTTTAATTAGAATAGTAAATTTATGCCCCTTGTGCTCCCACTCGAGAAAATTTCGAGTAACTCCATGATGGGTGCATGTCACACAGGCTACTGCATTAGACTGGGGCTTAGGCTTGAATGCAGACTGCCGACCTACATGTTCATCTTCACTCTGCTCTTCTGCTTGTGTGGGAAGAGGGCAGGCAGCAGCTGGCACACTTGTGCTCTACAGCTATGGGCAACATGAAAGTAACTGGCTCAAACATTTGGTTCAAGAACTGGGGGCTGTTCTGGGGCACAGCTGACAGAGGCAGCAAAGCCACAGTCAGAGGCACTTGCCTGCTGTCTGTTTGCCGGTCCACAGTATGGAGAAGTCGTCTAGCCTCTGGCCATGGTCACTGCACCGTTCTTCACTTCTGCCAGTTAGAAAATGTGACAGGTTGCCACAGCTAAAAAAACAAAATCCATTAATTGTCCCATGACAGGGACAGGATGAGTTAAAACAGAAGCAGGTCTATCATGCAACTCTTTTGATGAGTTTTGGCTATTCGCTGGAGGTAGCATTGATGTCACTGAAACAGTGACTCAGTTTGTGTGTTTCTTGAGTCACCTGTGCTGAAACTGGCAATGCATGTGCCAGTAAAGCCTATCTCAACTTTGGTTTTTAGTGATCTGAGCACGTTTCCCCCTCCCCCACTCTAAAACTAGATTGAGACTGTCACTTGATAAAATCAAGTTATAAGCCTTCCTGAGAAGAGAGCCTAGACCAAGACTTCTCCAGGTCTCACTTCATATAAAGCCTTATAAACATAAAACACTGTGTAAATCCAAGGCAGCAGATCCACCACAGCAGCTTTTCCCCTGTTTCAGCTTTCTGGACTGAAGTCAAGATCCAGATCCTGCCCCTAAACCTCATACTTACTCGAAAGCAGAAACCACTTGCTCTGTCAATGAGCAAAACAGCTTTAGAGTACCTAGGGGAATGGGGTGGGCTGTGTCTTACACCATCCTCCACCCTGGTGTGTCATATTGAGTGCAAAGTACAATCCTGCCCCATAGGCAAGAGCACTTCTGCAGCTGAGTGAGGTTTGTTGTGGTCTGGACTCTAGTGAGGTCAAGCCGTGGTGCTTCTGGGAGCTGGGCGCTGGGATGGTGTGGGAGGCTGGCCACAAACTTGGCTGACTCTTTCTTTGATCACATTGGAGCGGAGGTTTAAGTCACCTAAACAGCATATGGTAGTTTTCCCTCAGTGACCTAAACTACAAGTACACATGCGAGAGGAGAAACTAATTACCATTGAAAGTAGCAAGTAGGAATGGGGAGACAGAGGTATAGTTGAATTAAATCTTCTACAGCCGTGAGTAGGAGTACATTCTAGGTCCAGACTGCCCTTAAGCAACCAGCCAAATTCCTTCAGATAGCAGCACTGAAACCAGCCTGTACTCATTCTAGTGACACCTGACAGCAGGACTAGAAATCCTTTGCCTCTCCTCTGGGCTCCATTTTCTGCCAATGTCTGTCTGAGCTATCAGGTCTTAAACCTTCTTCTAAAGCCCTTCCATAAGGAAAGGGAAAAAAGGAAGGGAAAAAAGGGAAAGAAAGTAAGAAGGGAAGGGCCTTTCTTTTACCAATGGAGGCTATGTGAGTGTGCTAGAAATCAAAAGAGCCTTGAAAAGGCTTATTAACAGATGTGGGCCAGCGACATATTCAAAGCAGATGGAGTTATTACAGTACAGAGAAGAAGGTGCCAAATAAAAGATTACTGGTGAAGAGTATTGGTTCTATTTACCTTCAAGGATTATAAAAAGTCAACTACAAACATGGACAGGGTTTATATGGTTGAAATTGCTACAGCTGTAAAGGCAGTAAAGGAAATAGAAAAGAGGGAAGATGATCTGGGTTAGACCACCATGAGACAGGTTAGTTTTTACCTTACTGATGATGTGTTGTTGCAATAGTAAACAGCAAGTGAAGCTTGCAAGCACGTAAATAGCAAGTGAAGTAGCTGGGGCGGCATGCTAAATTCAGCAGCTGGATGGAAGTCTCAGAAGTGTGTGATGTTTGGATAGGGATGCTTTCAGGAGACAATATAAGTGATGAGAGCTTTTACTCTACTCTGTGCAGAAAAGCCTGTGCTGGAGTGTGCCCATAAATCATGAACTCAGGTTTTACAATCTCGTCAGTTAAATCCTTGAATCTCTTACATTCTTGGGAAGAGGATTTAGTGGAAATACACTATCCATACAGTTGGAACAACATCTCTGAAGAAACAGCATTTCAGATCTCCTGAGGGAGGTAAAAAATGGGCATAATTTATGCTGCACTGCTATTATTCATCCCTTCAGGAATTATTGTTCCACATGAGCAAAGGTAGGACAGGTAGGCTAAGTTGCCTGAGATACTGCTGAGCAGTGAACAGATGGCTGGAAAGAAAATCTCTAACAGTGCTTAAATGTTTTCCAGGGATGGTAAAGTAGCCCTTATTTTAAGTAATTCTGCGGAGGGGCAGTCCATGAATTCCTCTTCACTACAGAGATTCACAAAACATCTATCTGGTGCATATACATGGACATTGTAGAGCAATGGCATGTGGGGGACTTTCCATACATGGGTTATGTTACATACCCCTTCAAGGAAAGAACAAAACAGTGTTCCTGCCTTATGTAGGACAATTTACATTATGTTCCTGTGAGTTATGGTGACACCATTACCGGAGAAATAAGGGCAAATAAGGCCACCATAACATTCCTTCTCAGTAAAGTAACGGTCAAGCTAAATCCTAAATCATCAGAAAGCCTTTGGATTTTGAAAAAGAATAGTTATTAGCTGTGGTCAAAGTTATGAACATCCTTCCATATGCCACAACTATTGCATGATATGCCCTTCAGTGTGTTCCTGATTCACTGTGATGAATGCGATATGTGTAGGGCACTGTGCTGGTTTTGGCTGGGATAGAATTAATTTTTTTCATAGTAGCTAGTATGGGGCTATGTTTTGGGTTTGTGCTGAAAGCAGTGTTGATAATACAGGGATGTTTTAGTTATTGCTGAGCAGTGCTTACACAGACTTAAGGCCTTTTCTGCTTCTCACCCCACCAGCAAGTAGGCTCGGAGTGCACAAGAATTTGGGAATGGACACAGCTGGGACAGCTGACCCCAACTGACCAAAGTCATGTTCCATACCATGTGATGTCATGCTCAACATATAAAGTTGGGGAAGAAGAAGGAAGGGGATACATTCAGAGTGATGGTGTTTGTCTTTCCAAGTAACCATTACATACGATGGAGACCTGCTTTCCTGGAGATGGCTGAACACCTGCCGGCCGATAGGAAGTAGTGAATGAATTCCTTGTTTTGCCTTGCTGCATGCACAGCTTTTGCTCTACCTATTAAACTGTCTTTATCTCAACCTACAAGTTTTCTCACTTTTACCCTTCCATTTCTCTCCCCCATCCCACTGGGGAATAGTGAGCAAACAGCTGTGTGGTGCTTAGTTGCCTGCTGGGGTTAAACCACAACAGGCACATATCTGACAGCCTGTCTCAAAAAGCTGTACACTTTTTGAGAAAGAGCCTAGAGATTGCCAAGCCTTGTGTAATGATAGGACATTTTGAATAAGGTGGATTCTGTCCTCTCAGGGAAGTGTTTGTGTCTGATGTATAGTAAGAAAAGGAACATTAAAAGAAAAAGAAGAATTTAGTTCCTGTTACACATGTCCTCCTAAACCCTTTAGAAGCAAGGTCAATAGACATGGGGCCCACCATTTCTGAAGAAGAAGTAGCTGAAAAAAAAGATGAGAAACTTTTCCATAGATAATAGAGACTTATGTTAAATGTGGCTCTCATTCACTGTGGTTTTGAAGTGTGTGTCAAAGTTGAGCTAGAACTGTTTCAACTCTTACTCACCCAGATTAGCAGAGAAAAAGCCTCTATGTAAAGGTCCCTGCTGTGTTGTTTATCACCAACTTTTTACTGCTGAGAATGGCATTGATTACATGGGCTTAAAATATGACCTGTCTCCCAACCAGGAATGTTCCAACCAGTATTCACTGATTAAAGTAGGAAATCTGAGGACAGAAATTTACTTTGCAGAGATGCAGAGTGACCACCACTGTTAACAGGTCCAGGTGGAAAGTTTTTACAATGTTATAGGTAGAAGCCATAGCAGAAGTTGGCTACCCAGGAATATGGAAACTGCTTGGCTCGCTTGCATTTTATGAATGTACTTTAATATGAAGAAGACATTCTTAGACATGTTTCCCTGAAACTGGATCTTTGGTGATGTGCTCATCCCAGAGCCTTCCATTCAAAGAGTGTGTTTACACTGACAAATCTTATTAAAAAGCACTTCATCCTGTGGTGTAAAATGTTTTCTGAGTCCATCCAGCACTTGAACACCAAGGACAGCAGTCTTTGGAGTTAGCAGGTACTTGGCAGCCTGACACTCTTCCTGCTCTGAAAGAGACAACGTGAAGTTTCTTTTGTCCACGTCATTTGGCTTAGGCCATCCCAGGCATTTCTGAAGCTTGGTGAAGTAAGACTTGGCTTTACCACGTTCATATAAACCTGGTTTTAGAGAATAGCTCTTGTTTCAGCCACTGAGGTGTTTTCAATGTGATTCTGGTATTTTCTCCTTTGAGAAGAAAGCTTTGATTGCTACAGCTGATGGCTGGGTTCCAGGTGTGGTATAGTTTTTCAACCTAATTATTGCTTAGGCACAAGGTAGTAAACAAAGGGATGGAAGAATTTTAGCATTGGGGTGATTAGCCCCACACATCTCCCAGCGGTTTCTTCCCCCCTGTTTTTTTTTTAAATTCTTTTGTTACCCACACATTTTATGTGCTTGCACATCTTTTTCAGAATGACAGTTGGTGACTTGTCAAAGTTATTTTAAAGCACTGAGGGCTTTTCTAAGACTGTGACCGCTAAGTTTTCCAAGGAGGAAGGAGTAGAATAGAGTTATTCTACAGCAGGTGCAGAACTGGACAAGAAATTCTCAGAAAGCCACATTTCTCTTCACCCTCATGACATATACTCCTGTAGCAGGCTCAGCCTGAAGAAGAGGTTGCTACCAACCCATCTTGATTCATATCCAGTTGACTTTTTTTCCGAACCTAAGCAACTGCCAACCTGCAGAAGAAAGCCCTCTGTGAAACTAAAAGTTTTGGGGACAGAATCATTTAACTCCACTGCCACATAATCCATTCTTTGTTGCATCCTGAGTAGTCTCTGAAAAGAAATTTTACGGGCCTGGTTTCATTTGCCTCACCAAAGGCTGCAGTCTGCCGTTGATCCTGGGTTGTTCTATAAAGAACTGTGCACTTTGTCTTTAGATTTGTAGAAGGTCAGTTTTTCACTCAAGTGAAGATATTTTGGGGTAAGCACATGGCAGTCAGATGCCTGTGATGTATGTATTTGCAGAGGCACTTTCATTTTCACCACTTTCACAAGCAAAGTCCATCAAATCATCTGCACTACTTGTGCTTATTTCATGGCTGGGAAACAATCAATCATCATTAACAGCAGTAGTCAAACCTCCCGCAAAATTAATGAGAGAATATTTGCAAACCAATTCTTCAGACAAAGGTTGCCAACTACTGTAACATCACACAGTATTTTCAAGTAAGGCTTAGCATTACCCACCCTCTTTTTTATGAAATACCTTTTACCATGGCTCCTGGGTGCTGTGAGAATGATAGGAAAAGGATACTTCCATTTTCAGTCAGTGGAGGGGATAGGTTTAACGCTTTTGGTGATAATCCTCTTGTCAAACCATTTTCTTAGTCTGCTTAAGGGCTTGTATTTGTCATTTTAGTTTCCCTCAGACTTGGGTTTCTCACAAAAAGCAGCAGTTACCTCTTTCTTTTTAGGATTCTTCTCCTGAGGACCGAGCTGTACTCCAGAACAAACTCCTGTGAACTGACCAAATCTAGGAATTTTCTTGAGTAGCACACTGTAGAGCAATCCCCATGACACTTACAAAGGTCTTTCCTCAACAACTTGTACCCATGCTTTTTCCATCTTGCCAACAAAAACTCTAAAGAATTGGCCTGTCAGGAGATTATTTGTGAGTTCTTCTGAATTATCACTCAGGGAAGGGTTTTGTTTTCTTTCACACCTCAGATATCACCAAATCTGTGTCACAATTGTGGTAGAAATTTTGCCACTTGTCTGACAAGTTGCATCATTCTAAATTAGCATAAGCAGCAATAAATGAGGCTATGAAATACATTTTTATAAGTAATTTATGCAGTAGTGTATGTCTTTGGCATGCTGCTGGCATGTTTTGAAGAGACACCTCTTCATCCCCTTTCAATGTTATATAGTTACATGACAAAACTGTGTATTCTGGGGAAAACTGACATCAGAAGAATTTACTATCATCTTTTGCAATTCTGAATTTGGGGAGGATTTTATTGGCCAAATTCACTGCACAGAACAATTTTAAAAATTTTGGCTGTTTGTTGTACAGGGGACTTCACCAGTTTCCTGTGCTTACATTAATGTACTCCTTCTCTTTAGTTGAACTTATTAACATGCTCTCTTTATTTTTCAGGGGTTGTATACTGTGTGGGAAATCCTGAGGTTTCTTGTTTCTGCCTGAGATGGAACTTTTTCATAACAAGAAAGCGGAAGTGACATTTCTCTTCAAAATGACAAATCTTGTAAATTTTTAGCTATCCTGTAACCTTTGCTCTGATTCCCCAGGAGGGCCATTTCCTTACTGTTTTCTGATACCTTCTTTCGTATTTGTGCTAGAGAGGGAATGTAAGTTTGTTACCTGTTCTGACAAACGGCATGAGGGAGAAAAGCCTTCTCAGAAGACATGTTTTGACTTTGGCAACTCCAGATTAATTTGAGAGAGTGTCAAAATTATGATGATTGATTCCAAGATATCCAGGAAGCAGGGTATAGGTTGGTAAAATAATAATAATGGACTTCTTTGTTGGGTTTGGGCTTGTAATAAAAGTACGTGCATTGATTGTTTCCCCAAAAAAGAACAGCCCTAGGGGCCTAAGCCCACAGCAGTTGAGTTTTCTTTAAAAAAGCGACAGGCTCCCTGTCAAATTCTAGCATTCATAAATGGTCCAGACAGTGTGCTTTAGAGATGCAGAGATACATAGAAATAATCTGTGCCTTGTTCTGGTAAGAAGAAAATTGTATGTTGGTCCCATTAGCAAGTATCACTCTGTTTTGCAGTAGCAGGTGACAAAACGTGGGGGGAAAAAAATCTGTTAAATTCAAAGACCATGATTTTCCCAATAGCAACTGTACCACCATCTAAAAGCAAAGGCCCTCCTTTAACTCTGTCCTTCAATGCATGACAATTCTCAGTGTTCTCTTTGTGTGAGATAAATAACAGCCGCTGTATTGATGGGATTGAATATGTTTGTCCATCTGTGATAGCTGCCTGGGGAAAAGTGCTATGTTTCAGGTCTTTAAAAATATAAATCTGTATCTAGCCATGCAGAGACATACCAAGGCTATGTACTAGTAAGGCTCTGAATGCTGTTTCCCTCTGCTGAACTTTTTCTCCTCCTTTGTAACGCAAGATTTCTTCATCACTGATGTGATCTCTTTCCTATTGCGGAATCAGGCCCACCTCAAAATACAAACATCCTGCTGGCAGCAATTAAGAACCATGTTCTGCAGATCACAAGTTTTAACCCTGTTGTTCTGACACCATTCTAGAAACCCTGCTTCTTCCCAAGCATTGTGCTGGCAATGTATTCCTCCCTCGGTAAAGGACTAACATAACAAAGTTTTTTCATAATGGCAAAAAAACTGTGGCAATATGCTTTAGAGCCTTCAAATCCCATGTCCTAGGGGGGTTTGCCATTTTTCATGGGTAAAGAATTTGATCTATGAACCAAAGGCCCAGAGGCTTTACTTTTATGCAACCAGATCATCCTCCCCAGTGTAGACTGCTCAAGTCTACATTGTCTTTCCCCTCATCAAACTGAAATAACCCCGGCAACCCCGGTAACTGTTAGAATGGAGCACTATGAAAATATAGCCCACCAACTTTGTGCCTGTAAATCTTTTACCAAAAGCTGCTAGATTTTATTCATCCTGAAATTAGTAATATACTTCCTGTTCTGGAATTATTGGGGAAAAAAAAAAAGGGGGTGCTTATCTCCTCATATACTCAGAATTGTAAACAATATAATTTTCTGACTTTTCAAGGTCTTTTATTTGGACCATAAACCAGAAATGATTGTTTATATGTCATCCAGAACAGTCTGATTATAATAATGTATTTGTGTATATACAATAATAATTATATACTCTATACACAGTATTTATCAATATATAACATAAGACACTGATTATAATGTTTTTCTTATCATCTGTAACTCTAATACACATGAGTGGCATCTATACTGAGGTTTTCAACCATCATTCAACCCAGTTCTCAGAAGCCAAAACCGCATATGCGTCTAAGCAGTTTTTAGAACAACAATACCATCTACAACTAGGACATCTCAAAGGCCACTCTGCTGTCTGCATCCTTCTCACCCAGAGAGAGACAAGGAGAGACCAGCAATCATGGCTATGCCTGCATAATACGTAGTGTTATTCACCAGCTTTTCTCACTGAGGAAATCTTTCACATCTGAGTAACATAATAAAGGTCTACATATATCAGGATGAAAACACTCTCAGACTACATGAGAGTCCCACACATGAAAAACCAAACAAACAGGATCTTCATTTCGTTGGGAGAAACCATCTCAATATTGATCTGCAAAGGGTTTCGAAATTATTTGATGTTACTGTGCATTGACTTTTTTTACTAGATTATCCCAATACCTCATTTTTGATCATTCTTATAATTGTGTACCATCACATCTCCAGTCAGCATAAGAGACACAGAGATGGCTGCAAAACACAGATTATTGACTGTTATCTTAAGTCCACTAGACACCTTCTCTTTTTATGGATGAGAATATTACAGGGCATAGAGTCAGTAATGCTTCGCCCCCACTTCCCACTGCTCAGGTTGTTTCCACAGGGGTAGCTGGTCCTGAATGGGGGCACTTGCCCTGCCCTTCTTCCAGGAGGGCACCCCTGCCCTGAGAGACTCCCCAGTTTCACTGACTGCATCCATGGAGGGAACCCACAGGTGGAAAACACATACTGCAGGGTGCAGAGAAATAGCTAGATGAGAGCAACCCATCACATACAAACCTGAATATAATTATGGGAGACCCAAATATATCTTGGGCCCCAGAATATATTGGGTTCTCTGAATCCACCTGATATTTCAGGGGGAAGGGTCTGTGCCATAGGGCTGCTTGTCTTAGGAGTAATTTCTTATGATGGGGACATTGCCATGACAGCTGTGCCTCCACTGCTACAATGATCAGACATATCTCAGGAGGCAGAAAACAAAGTTATCTTGTTCAGCTTTCAGCTCAACTTCGCACTAGGGTTGGGGGTGTCCATGATCTGGAAGAGGAAAGGAGTGGCAAGCCTTTGGAGAGCAACTGTTCTAGGCGGACCTTGTTCCTCTGCTAGCTGTGCTGCATTAGCCAGATTCAGGAGCTTGATTCCTGCTTTGCCTCCTGTTTACTCCAGTTTAAGATGTCCACAGGAGTCGCTGAAGTCCTTAATCATGCAGCCTGAATTCTTCCTTCCCATCAGCAGCAGTACCCTAAGTTGCCAGTATCCGAGGGGAGAGTATTCAACCGTGAAACTGGAGAGAGACATTTGCTGTGGGCTATTTGGGATCTTTTGAGTTCCCAAGGGAAGTTCACAGGCTCTTTGCTGATTGTAATGAGGAAGCAACTTTTTAATTCTGCACAGCACCCATATTGTCTGCGCCAGAAGTAAGCGGACTCCAGTTGCCTTTGATACACCCATCACAGTTTGTACTTTGTGGTAAACAGGTTTTGACACACAGTTGTTTGTAGTCAAAAGGTGAAGGTCAGGATCAAAGCTGGATGTTGGTGCCCTATCAGCTCATGTGTAATGAGGGTACACTCACTGTGGCTTTGCAGTACACACAGAGAGAGCAGCTGAAGTGACACCTCCATGGCTGCAGCCTCCCAGCTCAGTGATCATTGCCTGTTTACAGCTGAGTGACCTGGGAGCAGGTGGAGTTCTGTAGAGATGGAGAAGGCTTTTATTATTTTATTCTATTTACACTGTGTGTACAGGAAGGCCTGAAAGGAGGGGTCAGGGCCTTGCTGTACCTACATGGCATAAAGCTTACTCACTCAACTGAGGAACTTCCAAATTAAAGGCGGAAGACACATATGAAGGAGCAAGAGGGGAAGAATGAAACAGAACAGTGGAGAGATCAAAATGATTAGTAAGAAGTATCATTTAGCTCCTTTAATTGAAAAATATGTAGTTATTTGGCAACACGACAGGCTTATAAAAAGCATGCATCAATTCTATACTCCTCAGAAACACTTCTGCATATTTGATAGATTAAGATATTTGATCATCAAAGTCTCAGTGTGTTTATATAAAATACAACTTTCAAAAGAGATTTAGTTTGTACGGTTTCAGTTCCTGGAAGCTGTGTGGTTAATCATTCATTTCAATATTACTAATCTTATCTTGGTAATATTGAAATTAATATTCTCAAAATACAGCCAATCTTGATAAAAGATTCTGACCCTGTTGCTTCCCCGAAGATAAGTCTTGCTGAAGTTGCTGATTTTGATCCCAGGCTGTCATGAGAAGCTGTCTGGGTTTGTTCAAAAGGCAGACTGCTAGTAGCAGCGTATACTTGCTTTGAATACCAGCAGGGAGAGGCGACCATCTTCTAGCAGATGTGCTTACTCTGTGCATTTAGAGTTGTATATGCGTAGTTTCATTATGAGAATATTTCATTTATTTCTTGTTGCTGGTAGCCCTGCAGAGCAGTGGCACATTGAGAAATGGTTTTTTGGCTGGCCTCACCAGCTGAACTTCCAACAAGGGCATTGGTTCTCCACATGTGAACTCACATTGCTGTTATTTTTATTTACGAGCATCATTACCTGTGACATGTATTGCAGTTCTGCATAAAGATCCTAAGCATCGCCCTGTATATGTTCAGTGGACTCTGCTAGAGTTATCAACAGG
The DNA here is from genome assembly GCA_008711295.1 of Anarhynchus alexandrinus. Taxonomy (NCBI): domain Eukaryota; kingdom Metazoa; phylum Chordata; class Aves; order Charadriiformes; family Charadriidae; genus Anarhynchus; species Anarhynchus alexandrinus. Next base: position 946,524 of record VUYV01000043.1, on the reverse strand, counting down.
TGCAGATGTCAGCAGAACTCTATTGTAGGCCCAGATCTGTGTATACAGAATCAGAGACCAGCTGCTTTTCATGCTCTTTGCATTGTTTTTCAACCCTTTTTGATGTAGCAGAGGAAACAATGTGTTAGAAGTCTGCATTAGGAAAGGGGCTGGTGTCAGACTGTTTTCTGCCACTCTCAACCCTCTGGGAAGTCTTCAAAGTTCACGTCAGTTTAGTCTCAGGCTATTTACTGTGCTGAAGTGTCTTGTTGGTAGCCTGAGAAATCTGTGGCCCTGACAAAACTTGAAGAGCCAGAGAAAGTTTGTGAAGAAAGCTAGTCCTGATTGTCCAGCCCTTACACAGGACTCCAGAGAGCTGCCTGGAAGGGAAGATCTGAGGAACCTCTGAGGACAGTAGGAGAGAGACTTCAGAGAGAGTTTTACTGTAGCAGTGCTGGAACTGGCCTGTAGAGTTGTTATCAGTGACCATTAGGAACCAGAGAATAACGTTTTGACTCTCTGTTTTATTTGAGTTCATTTTACATAAGTTACCTCTGCAAATAAAGGGATTGAATTTAGCTCAAATCTTTAAGCAAACTTAATGAAAACCACAGAACTTCATCAAATATTTGACTACAATGCAAGCACATCATGAAAAGACATCATTTTGATGTGAAATCAAAAGTAGCCAGATGTGGCAAAAGTAGTCACAGATTAACTGTATTTTAAGCACATGTGACCTGAATCTCAACCTTGGTTAAGAAAGTCCAGATCATTTGACTTTTGCATAATTCGGAGTTTCATTAAAGTTTGCCTGTACATTTTACACTGCGAAATAAAGTGGCTTTACAAAGCATTACTTGAATATAAATTCTCCAGAGGAACAAGTTTGACCTCTCTTCATCCATTTAGCCTCTTGACATTTTCTTTTCCCTTCCTCCCTCCAAGGGACCCAGTTCAGTTGACAGACATTGAGCAAATCTTCCCTAAAGTGCAGACAAAGGATAGCCCTCATCTGCCTTGCAGAGAAGGTGTCATCTCTTCCACCCTGCTTCCTGTATAAGCAGAGCTATATGCAGAGCCCTTTCTCCTCTTCCTTCTCTCCAGAACTGCAGAAGACACACCATGAGCAGAGGCTCCTGCAGGGGAGGAAATTAGGCAGCTGTATCACAGAGTCCCAGGTGCGAATTCTGTAACCCAAAGGAGTGAGGAAGGAGAAGGGAGAGAAAGCAGAGAAGGGGGAGAAAGCGGAGAAGGGGGAGAAAGACTCCCCTTCTTCCTCCTACGCATGCCTGAAACCTCAAAGCTGCTTCTGCTAGCCAGACCCCCATAACTCCAGTGTATCTTTCCCATTTCCCTCATTGCGCTAAAACCTCACTGCCAGCTTGAATTTTGCCTGCATGTTTGAGGGGCAGTAACTGGCGGTAGCTCTAAACATGCTTGATAGTTTCCTTACAGCAGTATTGGTCTGTGACACAGGAAACACTGGCAATGTGTGAGATACCAGACAATGATGTACAAAATGGTTGCAAAAAAACCTCCCAAAATTCTGAATTGTCACAGGTGTTCCCTTGCTCTTGGCAGATATGGGTCACCATCTGTCTGCAGGCACAGTGAATAGCCAGGATCCAGCTGCAAAATGCCTAACTAAGGTGATTGGTAGTTGTGTCAGTAGCATGTGGTGTACCCAATGCAGTGTATTTTACTGAGCATCCTCCTGGCTATCAGACATGAGGCGTGGTCTAAACATCCTGTAACAGTCTGAAGATTCACTGAGATAGAGGAATAGTGTGGGAGAGAGAAATCTCTGTAGTCCACTAGTCACTGGCTGTTGCCTGAGGAGGCACAAGCCATAGTTCTGATTCAAAATCTATTTTGTTACTTTATCCCTGAATTTTTCACATGAAGTTCATTAGCAGTCCTTGGGATGGTACTGTTGAGGGTGCAACCATTAGGCTGCAGGGACATGCTCCATCCCTCCTCCAGCTTTGTGACCTGCTGCAGTGAATCCCCTGGTGAAGTGCTGCCCCCACTATATATAGCTATATAGCTGTATAATAGCTTACTGGAGAATGAGCCACGTTCTAGGCACATGTCCTAACCGCGTAAAAATATCCCATTCTGACCTTAAATCCATTCATCCTGTGACCTCAGGGAGCTACTGTATACAGGCAAAGGAATTGCACTTTTCTCCTAATAGGTTCTTCGGGTAAGACCTCTGGACACCTCAAGGTGCCGCAGACCCAGGCAGGTCCTTTGTGGATTGCTCACTACCACTTAAATGCCTGAAAAATGATCCTTGTTGCTCTTGCTCTAGACTCACATTTTTTGTCTGCATTTGCCAGCACCACAGAAAGCAGAGAAAGTGTAGCTTAAAAATGACTCAGAAGTGATTCCATGGTCACATGGTGTGATGCTCTGGTTAGCCATCAAAGCGATCTGACTGAATGTCTACATTAAAAAAAAATCCACTGAATATGTTTTATTCCACTAGCTTAGCTGTAGCAGCATTTCTCTGCATATTTTTCTTCATAGCTGTTTTTATTGGTGTCTACTAACTAAACATTGTTTTTTCATGGAAAGGGAAATGGGTCACCATTACTGGAACATAGTTCAGATCTCTGAAAGATGCTTCAGGTAGTTGTAATTACAGGAGAGATGTGGTCTGTGTGCTGAAGGCGTTTGGGGTCACTTGGAGACTTGTGTTTGAATTAATAACTGCGCTTAGTGACAGGAGTTTTCTTAAAACATATAGAGGCCTCTTTTCTCACCAAATAAAAGTATGTTTTTCACCATCTTGAGTAAAGAGGATATTTCTTTTACTCAAATTTTCAGTAGAAATTATGAATCATGAGGCACTATTCAATATGGGTGGCCATTTTCTTTAGTACATCTACGTTTTCCAGTAAAGAGCACATTTTTTTTCCCTAATCTTTAAATGGAAAGATTACCAACACACTTAGCAGGGAAGACAGGGCTTGGTTCATCTGGGTCAGATTCCTGATGGAGATGAAATTTCCTGTAGCTTTTGAAGCTGATGAGGCAGATATAAAACGCTTCATACCTCTTTGCATTGGCTGCGTGAAAAAGAAATGACGAAATGCAGAAAAGGTGACTCTTCAACTACAGGTGAAGAGGTGCTCATCAGTAGTTCTTGCACTCCCTCATATGGCTCCTTGGCCAACCCAGACTGCTGTGGACTGCAGAGGGTGCCCCTGTGAGGGGCTGATCAGCTCCTTCACAGAAGGAAAAGCTGTGAGTAACAGTTAGTGTTTGGGAGGGCAGTGTCTCCATCAGACCTTTCTACGGGGATGAAGCCCCAGGCCATGGAGACTTCTGTTGAAAAAATATATTGTACTTGAAAGAGATCCTTATTCACTAGCTGCATGTTTTAGTCAATCCCTTGAGTAAAAACCATGGCTTTTTGGAAGCAAAGATACTTTTTGCTCTGGCACTGTGCCTTAAGATTTGCTTATTTTAGTCTATTGTAGTCCACAGAAGTTACTGCCTGGCTAAAGTTTTGTCAAACAACTTCGTGGATGCCAGGTATTTTTCTGGAAGCTACCTGTCCTCACAGGCAATGCTTGCCATCTTTTAATTTATTGCAAATAGGGACTGTGTCATGGTCGTAAGGTATTGTAACTCCCCAAATCCTAAATCCTTTAATCTAGTTTATCTACCTTATGCTCCTGGAACCCACACATCCCTCTAACATGACCATTGCAATCTCTTTAATTTCTGTTTCATCACCACTGTATAACCAAGCAGGAGGTCTGCTATGCATCTCCCCTAAGCTTCCCCTTTCTGCGCAGAGGAGCTACTGACAGTCTGATTCCCCAGAGCCCTACCTGTGCTGTAGAAAGAAAAGTCCTGGCTGAGCCTCTGAAGCACAGGCCTTAAGAGGAGCCAGGGCACAGAATCATGTAGATGTCCATGGAGTTGTGGATGTGACTGAACAGCAAGGGCATAGCCAGGAAAAGGGACAGAAATACTAGCATTGGTCTAGCTTTCAAGGATGTAATAGCTAGTAAGAGCTACCTAGGTATATCTCAGTTTCACGAGGGCAGCAGCATTAAGCTCTGATTCCAGCTCTGACCCTCGGAGACTCTGTTGTCCCTTTGTCTCACAGTCACGGTCCTGCCCAGATGTGTTTGGTAGCCCCATGCCAGCCTGATCAACAGGAGGATCCATACATAGGAAGAACAGGTTAGGCACTTCTGCTGCCACTCAGCCAGGTGCTTAATACAATGTCCCCTGTTTCACTCAGGACCAAAAGATCCTTAAGGAGCAAATCCTGTATTTTTTTTGTCTTACAAACTGAAAATTATTTGATTTGATTTGATTCTATTCAAGACAGACACAAGTGCCTTATATTTTGTGGAGGAAGGTAGCCAGCAAAAGGTCTGAGAATCCCAGTTTTGAGCCTCCTCCTCCAAAATTTGGCCTCACTAGCCTGAAAAGCCTATGTAGAGTTCTCATACTCCATAGATTATTCTCAGTTAAACTGCCACCTTTGGAAGGCAATAAGCTCCCTCCCGCTCCCATCAGCTAGTGCTAACATAATTTCCACTTTTCTCAGTGTTTCAGACGTTTCATCAGAAGAACCCTACGGCAGCAAACGAGCCTTCCTTCTCAGCAGGGGGAAAGGGAATACCCTATTGCAAGTCTTTGCACAGTCTAGACATTAAATCCTGGCCTCAATTCTGAGAAATGGCAACAAACTATATAAGCTGCAGTGAAACTTGCCCCTGCAATGCATTGGGACAGAGGATGAAATATCATGCATGATGGATTTGCCAAAAAAAATGGGAGGACTGATGCAGGATTTAATATGTGGAAGATGTTTGGTATTTCAAAGTTGTTAATGTTTGCAGTTTTTAAAAATGATTATGCTTGATGTGTGCAGCAGCTAAATCTTTCTTGTTGATGATCAGAGCTGATTTATCTCTTTTTAAAAATTGATCTCAAGCCGTACAAGATCTTATGACTCCCAGGAGGAATTAAATAGCTCAGGCATACTCATTTAGCTGAAGTTCACCCCCTGACCTCTTCTTCATATCTCCAGTTCATACCTGTCCAGTTCATTTTGCCAAGACAAGCTGTTTTACCCTTCCTATTCCTCCCTCTTCTCCAGCCAACCCCCCAGACTGAATTGAACTCATAATCATAGAACATAAATACAAATCTCAAAATTTCATCTCTCAAGGAAATGGGAAAATTTTATCACAGTGGGTAGGCTGCTATAGCAATGATGGACTGGACAACTCAAGGGACTTGGGTACATGGAGTGTCTCATTACAGTTAAAGTCAAACCAAAGGCAAAGCCTTAGATCCAGCTCCCCAGTAAACCTTGTATGGGCAGAGGTCCCCACTAACCGATTGGATTTATTTTTGACTAAATAATTTCAATGAATGACCTGTATTTTTTCCGGTTTTATTATTGCTGTGTTCTTCCGCATGACAGCTTATAGATTCACATGCATAAGGGACTCCTCACATTGTAAACCACTTTATCAATAATGGTGTACGATATCTTCAGTACAGATCCTCATTTCGATTGATTTTCTTTATGCTAGTTTGAAAGCCTCTTTTCCCCAGTCTTAAATAAACTTTGTCAAAGTCTGTAAGAAGTATGATAGAATTTCAAACTACTAGAACTTTGAAGTTAACAAAATACCTGTACTGAGGGAAAATGGCCCACAATGTTTCATAGTGTCATTTCATTCCCAGTGCTATATATTATGCACGAAATTGCAATCTTGAATCTAATCATTAAACTCCAAGAGCATTCAGATTTGGGTTCGTAATTCAGGCTGGGAAGACAAGCTTGCAAAACACATATCAAGGTTTGGATTTCAAACCACCTTAAGATATGCAGGTGTTCAAATTATGATATCTTTGTCATTTATCCTTCCTTAAATTTTGGAGTAGCCATAGTTGTCATCCTTAACATCTTTCACCTGTTCACATTAGATCATACTATCTGTTTAGCAAGATGAAGTTTGCTCAAGTTGTAAATTTTTATTTCAGGTCTTAACCTTGAAGGAGATTATGAGTAGTTCTTTGCCATATGTACCTATTTGGTTTACTGACTTACTGACTTCATTCAATCCATACTGGCACGGACTGGGAAGATCTAAAGGGCATTACTGAGTGTAAATACATGTGGGGTGACTTATAGCAATGAAGAATCAGAAAGGATGAAAGCATCTTACTGATACTGAATCTTATGTTCCATGTTGTATGACAGACACTGTTTTTGCATGAACACTGATGTTAGGGATTCAGCTCCTGGAAAAGCCTGAGCGAAAATACTTTTTCAGTCATATTCCCTATAAAGCAATAGAACACAAAGGTGGAGAAGAACAGGTTGTAGAGCCTTCCTCATGGACTGTTGTACAGTTGTAAAATTTCTGTTACAATCCTAAACCATTATGTAGCAAACAGAGAAAACATAGGTTGATATTGTGTTTTAATCGTTTATTTTACCCTCAAACCTCTGATTTCTTGGATGTTATTCAGATGTTACTCATGCTTCTGCTTATCTCGGAAGTGGATTTTGTAGAAGAGTATTCTTATTTGATTTTTTTCCTGTTAAATTTTTTTTTCCCAAAACTGGGAGTTTCCAAAGTGAGTTTTTACTTTTGGAAATGCTGACCTGTTAGTATATCAGACTTTTTGTTTATTCTTATTGACTTCTTCTTTGTTTTCTTTTATTTTAATCCTTTCTTGTCACACAGTGTATAGACTCAGCTCATGTTACATTTTTCATAGGCGATTTTTTCTCATTCTGCCATCCTTTATCTTCTTCCAGATCCTTTTGATTTGGAGATATTGAAGAATGGCAGAAAGAAACTGAAAAATGTCCCAAAATAATCCAGAACATTATCTGTATACTGCATAAGGGATTAAAAGAAAGGAAGAAGAGATGGGACAATACGAGAAAAGACTTTCTCATGAAAATAAAAGGAAACAAACAGATCCAAACAGTGTCATTACCTCACTGCATAGAAACAGATCCAAATTTGGGGGTTTCACTTTTTCAATTTTTTTTCCTTAGTCCTTTTCCTGTTTCCCAATAAGATGCTATACAGGGATAAAGTGTCCCGTACTGTCTCCCCATTGCACTGTGGATTTTATAGAGCTTATTTCTCTCACACAACATGCATGCACGTATGAACTTTCTTATGGATACATGTGGCATAGTAAAAAAAAAAAAAGTTTTATTAAGAATAAAAATATATTTTTCCAAAAAGAAAGCAGTGATGGAACCTGAGACTTCCAAAAGCTTTGTTACAATGAGTATAAATCATTTATCTCTCCAGAGTAGAATGTATGTATTTTGAACTACCTTGTTCAGACTTTCATCATTTCTCCTTTATCCAGCAGCATCTCAAGGCAAACCTCAAGTTTTTCCTTCTTTCAGAAACTCTTTATTCCTCAAATTTCCTTCTCAGTCTGCTGAAAGGTTCCAGGGGATAGGACTCTCCACTGTTACCTAGGATCTTGCATCCAGCATTTCCCATAGGCAGTAGAAGTTAGCTATTTTCACCAGTAATTGTCAAAGGCAGTAAGTGTCAAAGGCAGTAAGTGTCAAAGGCAATAATTTCACCAATATTTTTTTAAATAGTGAAATCAGTGTATTTGTGAATGTACAGAGAAGAGTTAGTTTGCCGGGGAGGTCAAGTAATTTGGCAAAGGTAATGTGGCAGAATGACGGGAGAGAATGTAATGTTACTCAACACACCAGGATGCCCCTATACATCTCTGCCTATGATCTGGTTATCTAAGCAGGGTACCTGCTGTGAAATCAGTAGTCCCCACTTCATTTGATGCTTTACTTATTTCCCCTTTGCTTAATGTCAGAGTTAACAATCTGCACCTTCTCTCTGCAATATTTCTATGTATTTAGGTGTTTGTTCAGGAAAAGCCTGTTCTTGACATACTAGCTTATGTCCTCTTCATGCCTGACAGTCCCTGTTTGCCTTATCAAATTTGAAACCATCCTTCTGTTTGCCAGACAAGCAGGCTATGTATCTTTCACAATAGTGTCCTCTGACCGATATTTGTTTTTTCGATGAATTACAGAGAGACTCGTAATCAATGCACCACTCTGCTTCCAGCAGCCAAATGGTGTCTGGCAACATATCCAGGCTGGATTCCCAGTCGGTCCTTTATGGTCAGAGTTTTGATGGATTTCACAAGGAACATGAAGGATTGATCATTTAATTCATACTGAAGTCTCTAAGGAATTTGAGGCAGGCCAAGTAACCCCAGAACCCATTGGGGAAGTAGTAAAGGTTTCATGTCAAACCACAACAAGAAGATAATTGCAATGCAGAGTCCACGAATACACTGGCCTTATGGACTGTGTTGTATTTGTGCTACAAGACGTGAACAGCAGAGATTGTGCCTCCTAGTTTAGGGACATATCCTGCAGGTTTGAACTGATTTAAAGAACATTTGCAGTCTTGAAAGTAATATATTCCTCTTTTAGTAAAAGAATTCAGAATTTAATTACATGAGGAACCCCAAGGTGTGAATGGCAAAAAAAGTATTGATAGCACAAATAAGGAAAATGCAGAGACACATACCAGAGGTATTGTGTCACAGTGAAGTCTCTGCTGTGCTCTCTCAGATTTTGTTCCCCTGCTGTCCCACAGCTTGGTGCAGGAGAGCATGTGTACATGCTGCAATCTCCTAGTGTGGTGCTTAGAAGTTTGACAGTGAATCTGAGGTTGAATTGATCACATCAGGCTAAACTAGCCCTAACAAAAGGGCATGTGCAACACATTGACAGTGCTTCAGGCAGTGCCACAAGGATTGGCATTGGAGGTAGTCCTTTTTTTTTGTCCCCAATGAAAAGTTCATCATAAAGGAGACTGTAGAAAATAAAAGTTCCCTCTGTAGCAGCACTACAGGAATCTACTCTCAAGCTAACTCACTATATTTTCTTCAACTAAAGCTGACATCTTTAACACATTGTTAGCACTTCATGTACAAGTCAGTGGATCAGGCAGTGTGCCAGTTAACACACAAGGCTAGAGCAAAACACAGCTCAGAACAGTACTGGAGTGGGTATCCCATGACTGAGCACAGGACCATCATGAGAGCTCAGGGAGGCTGGGAAAGGTGAGGAAATGCTTATTTCCCATTGTCCAGGTTCAAGTAGCTGGAAACCTCTGCTGCCAGAATGTCCAGGACACAAGCAACTTATACCTGGAATAGGAATGGAGAATTAGTTATATGCAACCCCCGTACATCTGAATCAGTTCAAATTCTGCTTCTATTTTGTATCCAAAACTGCTTCTGGCTACTATGCAAGGGTTTAAGTAGTTAGGACATTTCTCGTTCTCTACAGATTGTTTGTCTTTAGCCAGTAACACTAAGTAAATCTAGAAAACCACTCCCCCAGAGAGATTTTGGGTACCACACATTGTCTGAAGAATCTGAATGGAACAGTTTCACATCTCTTCCTCATGCATAAGATCATTACTTTGCGCTGATGTGAAGCAGTTGCATTTCTAGGAATCAGCCCACCATTTTGATTCAAAGGGTTTCCAGAGATTTTGCTTTTCATTTCCTCTTTCTGCTACATGGCAGCATGAACTCCATTAACGAGCTATTGTAACAATCCTGCCCACCCACCCACCTAGAATCAATGGGAGACACAGTAAGCAGCCCCTTCCCACCCAGAGAAAGCCTTGCAACAGATACAAGTGGAGATACAAGTACAGCTAGGCTTAATACAACCTCAGATTCTTGTTTTTTTAGCTGCATTCACTGCTGCCATGGGCATGTATTCACTGTTGTACTCATGGGAGCTGGATTCACACTGCTGATTCTGCAAACAGAGAGAAAATGCCATGAATTTAATTTGTGGTCACTAATCTCCACTTCCTGCCTTTGTTATTTAAGTAGGGCAGTTACTCTGACTGTTTTCAGTGGGAATATTGAAGTCAGAATAGACAGGCACTTATGTAGAAAACTTGGAATAAAACAAACTGAAAATGAAAAACACATATTGTCCAAAAGAATAATTAATGTCCATGGTCTCCTTTCTTTCCTGAGCCAACTCGTTTTTTGTTGAAGTGGTTTTGCTCCAGAACAGAGCTGGAATTACTCCACTGATGATTTGTTTCCCCTTCTTGAAAAAAAAACCAAAAGTCAATCAGGTGAATTGCTTACCAAAGTAATTTTGCTGACCTGTGCAGCATTTCTGCTCTTTCCTTTGATTCCCAGCCTTTAAATCAATAAGCAATTCTGTCTTAGAAAAATTAAATCTGAGCTGCTGTCATCAATGACTGAATTCCAGTGGTAAATTAACAACTCAGTCTCTTTGTCAAAAAACACATCACGTGCTGAGTATGTGCCTGTCCCACCCTCTAAATCTCATTAAATCAAGTTTCCCATCCATGACCCTTGGAAGGAGGGTTCTGCAGAGTCTCATAGACTTGCTTACCTTGTTCCTTAAGCAACAGACTATAACACAGAAGACACAGCAAATCATGGCAAACATGATCAGGCCAATAATTATCCATGACATGAGTCCCAGTGAAATGCAGTCTTCCTTATCTGGAGATGGGGAGGCAAAAAAAGCCGTTACTGATAATTTGCATTTCCCCCCCTTGAGATAACTTTTCAAATTCTTTCCCTTCTTCTCTTCATGGTAATAAAATAGCAAAAGTGAGCTCTGGAGAAGGATTTTGTTGAGGTGAAAAGCCACTTTGGAATAGTGTACTCAGGAGGAAGCAGAACATTGCAGTTTTACAGAAGAGGTGAAACTGTTGGTACACAGGGCTGAAAGTGTAGACTGAAAAGAAACCAAGCCAGGCTTGAGAGCATGATGGTATTTCAGATCTGAACAAGCTTATATTCAGTGAATACCATAGGTGATTTAAAGGGCAGCCTGGTCAAAAGAATGGTGGGCTTTGGCAGTCATGTTGGATGGGAAAGCAAGCTGAGGGACACCAGATTACCCTTACCCAGATCTAGGAGAAAATATGATAGGGCATGAAACATCTGGCAATAGCTATGAGCATCTGGCTATACATACAAATGAAAAAACACTGCAGACAAAAAAGGATGTCACAGCTTCATTCTGGGAAGCTGTTTTAAGTTCAGAGAGGGCTGAGAGCTAATTTGACCCAACCACATAATTGTAGCCTTAGCATTTCAGCTTCTATCTTTGTTTAGTCCTGAGAGATTGGAAAAAATGGCAAGGGAAGGACAAAAGGCAGTACCATGTTGCAACTGAACTATATGGTGAACCAAGAAGGGGTGTGAGCAAAACCACTATTAACTCTTTCAGCTTAATATACCAAAGAGCCACTGAGTGAAAGACAATTAAAAATTAAAGCCTGTGCAGCGAGTCTTCTGAAGTTAGTCCAAGCTCTTCTCAGTAAAACGCAAAAAATTCTCAGCAATTGTGGATCTCTTGTGCCCTAGGAAGGCTCTAAACCTGAAGGCCTGCTTCAGAGAGGTGAACACCATCTTCTTCACATCAATGTGGCATCAGAGTTCCATATACCACTACTAGCACAGATATTTGACAGCTGATTTTTTTTAATCCTAGGCACATGAAGAGAGCTTTCAGAGTGGACTTTTTCCCCAGCTAGAAATAATCTTAACATTTACATTCAGCAGCTTGGAAAATGCACAATAGGACAATTTCTGCTGCAGGTAAAGGTGGGACTGCAGTAGTCCAGAAGATGTAGTCTACTAGCCTGGGTACCACCAACAATATGCAGAGCCTGCCCAAGAAGGCGAATAATTATGGATCATGCTGAGCAGTCTGCCAACACATCTCCACTGTTACCAGCTCCCTGCTAAGTAGTTTTAAGCTGACTTGGAAATATCTGTGCAAACTCTAGTCACATTTTTCACTGCAGCATAGCTATGCCCAGTGTCTACTTATCAGTAAACTGAAGTGAGGGGAGAAGAGAAGTAATCTTACCTTGGATGTACAAATAGGTTTCTCTCAGCCGGCAATCTATATAAGGAGGGGGTAAGAACATCTCCAGGCAGTAAGTGTAAACGTCAATATGCTTGCTTTCCAGATTTTTAAGAATGAAAGTGGTGCTGCTATTCGAATGCTCTGTCTGACAGTAGGTCACATTACTCTTGGGGATCTTTTTCTCCGTGTTCAAATGGAGTGCACAGATCTCCTTCTTTTCGTGCCCTTTGAAGAGGGTCATGCTGAACTCACTCACATTTTGGGGGTTGGGGAATGTGAACCTGAAGTTTCCATTTTCAAATTCCACCATCACCTGGGGGTCAGAGTCATGAGGCTGATCTGAAGACATGAAAACAGTAAGTACAGTCACTCACACAGCAACGAGAAGAATCCCTGAAATGTTACGAAACTCATTTAAACAAAGCAAGTGAACCATGTGATTGAAACTTAAGGCATGTAGGTACTCAGAATAGTCTGGCTGTGGAAAGCAACCTGTACAATGAGATACCAGTACATCATTCTGGTCATGTCAGACATTACTGAGAAAATAAATGAGATGAGATAAGACCTGGCCTGTTATTCACTACAAGGCTGGAGAGGTCCCTGTTAACATTGGATCAGTGAGTTACTTGATAATATTTAAAGGCATCCTTGGACCAAACACTATACGGACATATAATTCCAGCCTCAGACTGATTGTCCTATTCATAGATAAAACAAGGTGGGATAAAGTTGATAATAATTATTTCTGGTTTATGGTTCATAATCTGCACTCTAATGATATAGCTGAAAAATTAAAATGGGATGTGAACCCAAAATTCTTACATAAGTGCGTTAACCACAAGACCTATCTTTCCTTTCTAGAGCAGATAGTGGTTTGAGGCATGACATAAAGTTTAAACCTAATTACTTAGATGGCTATAGCACCTTTATCACTAACATAATGGGAAGAGTAGAGGACAAACATCACTGTGTGCATGCTCCCACATGCAACCCAAAAATCACTTTTGACCTTCCCCAAAACTGTCTGGAAAACTCTTAGATGCAACTCTTATTTCACAAATTTCTCAGAGAAGAAAAAGAAAATAAACTGACAGAGGACCTCCTGCTACCTCACAGTTTGACTTTGTAAAGTCAGTGACCAATAGCATGAGAAACTCCCTCAGACAAAAATACGTTAAAGCGTGCTTTAAAAAAATGACAATTTTTTTCTTCAAGGGCAGTATTTTCTGATCTAGAAAGGCATTTAAAACCATAAACCAAATTATGCAAATGTGTCTTACCTATATTTTTGCAAGGTCTTGATGAGCAGCTATCAACTCCTGAAAAATACAAAATTGTTTCCTGTTTAAAATTCAAGAAGAGAAATGCAGGAACAGGGGCTGAGCCATGCAATGTTAAGATGCTGAAGATATTTTCTAATTTGTATCATTAGCCTATCTGATCCTGTCTCTGCTACACTATAAAATCATATGATGTGATAAACGCACGAAATAAAAAATCAAAGCAGAAAGAAAATGCCTTAGGCAAGAATATTGATCATACACATAGCTTTTACAAATTCTCAAAACACCTCTGCAAAGTAGTAGATGAACTTCATACATAGAAGCTGAGATGAAAGTAAAATTTTCCCCCAAATACTGAGGAAATCTGACCCCAAATAAAGAACATACTTTTGATTTCTCGTGAATCCAGAGTCTGCAATGAGCCAGCATTATACTTTATTTCCAGACCAAAATGCTCATTTCGGTCTATTTTCATTCATGTTTGCCCTACTGCTCAACACTGCATCAAAATATCTTCTTATGGCACATCCAGAATGACTATCTGGAAGATGCTCCAACACATACAGCAAGAAAGAATTCAAGCAATGCATATGGTTTTGTTCCTTTTTGAATAGCAGCTTTTTCTCTTTGTGATTATCAAACTGTATTCGGTCCATTGTGCATAGGCAGCCTCCATTATGAGAGACAGGCACATTTTTAATAATTGTTCTGGATTTCCTTTTTAATCCGCTGCCCCCATCACCACCCACTACGGCAATACTGAGAGTGGAATTTCCTGGCTGGGTTTGTGGCATGTACTGCTTTGAAATGGTTTGTATGTCAGTATTGGCAGCATAGCAAAGCCTGATAATGCTTCCTTTGGAATTTTTCTTTTTGCAATGCCCTAAAATTAAAGTTACAGACAGGTATGCAGTCAAGCAGAAAAAAACTGTATCTGTTTTTCCTGTTTTCTGGTAGCCTGAGTAAGTTCTTCAGAGGCTGAAAAACACTCTGTATCAGGATTTTATGATGCTAAGGAAATATGGGGCAAATACTTAAAGACTTTGATGCACCATCTTACTGCTACATGGTAGTATAGATCCACAGAGAGTAGATCCCCAATTGTGCCAGGTATTGCACTGATTACACAGTATAAATAATCTTTTTCCCAAGGCACCTGTTATCTTTGACATCCAGCCTACATATGCACAGGAACAGAAGATTATTCTCATTTGGGTACCTTTGTATGCTCTCAACTCTTTCTGCACCGAGGCAATCTTTTAGTGCCCATGCTTTTTCCTTCTTTGAATTCTTTCTCTCCATAACTACCACTGGCAAGGGCATTGAAATGAATGATACTCGTTTAAAATATTTTTAGTGTGACACATAAGCTAATGGACTTCTGGAAGATGCTTTGTGATGCTCAGTTGGAGAGCAATAGATACTGTTATCCCTTTTTGATTGATCTACCCTCTTCCTAGTTATCACACTCTTCCTGGTTTACTGTGCACAGTCAGCGCCCTTATCTAATTCTGTGACAGTTCTAATATCTGTACTTCTCTCAGGACTATTACTTAAGTCTGTGATAACAGACAAGGTATTTGGCATCTTGTACCACTGGTGTGAAGATAAGACAGACAAAACACACAGCTCGCCAACCCACAGTGAAATAGAGCTCTAGATATGCCGAAGGCACAGATACAGAAAGTGCAAGCCCTCATAATGGTATATAGTCTGAAAAGCTGAAAGCAAAGGTCAAATAAAGAAACAGTTCCTGATGACTTGCATGTTGCATGGTGAAAGGAAACAGCTGCTATGAGAACAGCATTTGAAATAAAGGTCTTTTAAAATGCTCAGTAGTTTAATGGTCTGTAGTTTGGTAACATATACCTTTAAAATTAAGCCCAACAGCAGACAAATTATTTAGTGAAGAGAAGAAAAAAACAAGTGTATTGGTATAGCACAAGCTAGGGAGCATGGTGAATATGTAAACTGACCTGATACTTTTGAGAAGTATGCACCTGTAGCTGAGACCTCTATGTTTGTCACTGGTCATCTGAGAGGAGAGGCAGATGGTGACTCTGTCAGGGCAGCTAGAGAGCCACGCAGTGCCATATTGCCCCAACACCCCAGAGAAGCAGAGGACCACCCTAGTTTGAGCACTAAAGCAACAGTTTTGAATTTCCTTTCTCTTTTTGTCTCTGGGAATTGTTCAATTTTGCAGTTAGCTAATGAAATCACCCTTTTATATCAGGTGGTTTAAAATGTTTGTCAGAGATCATGGTTATAATCCTTGTTTTTAATGGAAAAGGGCAGAGAGAGGTCATTAAGTATGTAGTTCATGTGACCTTGTGGCAAGCTGAAAGATCATTTTGTCCTCTCAGGCCCAGAAGCCTTAACTGCCTATTTTCAAGAAAGACTCAGTAATGTAATCTCTGAATGAGCATTTGGGTAAATGTGATGCAATTATTATTCCTCTGAAACAAGGACCGTATAGAAGAGTGTGCTTAGCATAGTATAAAGGGAGCACATTTTAAAATGAGATTAACAGTGCCTGAGATTAAAATACAAAATTGTCTACATGGATGACCACAATGGGTGAGATCTAATATGAATTTCCAACTCACTAGCTATTCTGCATGAGCTCCTAATGCGAATGCTCTCACTGCATACTAAAAGGTGTCTTATTCCCACCTCCCTGTGTCTGATTGCTGTTCTCCTGTGCCCATTTGTACCAGTTCATTCCTAGGGTAAACCTATGGACCTGTAACACTCTGTGGTTAATGGCCAGACACATTTGGGATGTCATTTACCAAGCTATAGTCAGAATAAATGTACATTTAGTGGGATGGGAGTTAGGAAACTGGGGTTTAAATGTCCAATAATACTGAGAGATTCACTCACTAAACCTACCTAATACTACCTCAAAAAACAATTGAATAAAAGACTACATCACGGTATTGTTGAAAGTGAAGAGAAGAATCTTACTGGTTCAGTAGTAAAAATGCTTAGTTTTGGCCATAAGGTTCCTTTTTGGTATTTTTCATAAAAGAGCTAATTCAATTGCATATGAAGGTTTTGAGACAAGAGGAAACAAATCTTTCATTCGTTTCATAGCAGTGTCACACTGTGGAGTTGCGTAGTGTTCCTGGCTCACCTCATGTGAAGCAGACTGTCAAGACAAATATTGTAGTTCAGATGTGAATCCAAGAGATGAACACATGTATGAAAGTAACATCTTGCTATGCTAAACTATGAGAGAGTGTGTGTATGTGTACATTCTATGTATATGTGTATTTACAGTCATGTACATTTCTGTCTCGATTTCACCTTTACTGCAGTGGGAAAGAACTTTGGCAGAGGTTTGGGAATTTCTATGGTAGTGTGCTTGGACACTGAGGCCAATAGAAGGCAGGTTATTTTCATTTTAATGGGATTGCAATTTTCAGCTTTCTGGTTGCTCTTTGGCAGACCCAATGCTATTTGCAAACATCACCAATCCATTACGCATTTTGGTCCTAACAGAATTTTAAAAACTACTTTCAATTAATTTTAAAACTTGGGGTTTATGGTAGGAGAATAGAATACTCTTGCTTGGTTTTCTTGCTGTTTATCTGCCCCAGCTCTCAGAAAACTAATTAGCTGATAAAAAGAACGAGTATAATTTCACTTGGGTGTGTTTGCCTCTGAAGATGAGCAAGGAGAGTGCAGACCCTGCTTTTAAAACAAACACATTTGTTTTGTTAGTACTAAATGCATAATGAAAACACACACAGTTTTTTAAGTTGCTATAGCTTTGACCTTTCAAGGCACTCGGAAAGATTACATTGTCAGTTCAGTGCCATTAGTCATATGCCTAAAACTAACATGTTCCTATCTTTCAAGAATCAAGGATTAAGAAAGGAAAGCAGTGCTTCTGGGCAAAGCAATTTATGGCCAGAATTACTCTAGGAAGCCATCAATAATCTGAATTATTTCTATTATATAACGGATGTTGTGAAATATGGAAATTCTTATAAAATATACCACTAACACCCTTCTAAGAAATGACCATGATTTCCTCTTGTATTGAGACCTGTGGGTGAACAGTGATAATGCTTTGCAAATGTTGGCGTGCAAAAGCTCATGTGCAATGTTTCATAGCAATGGCCTCAAGTGCTATGGAATCCTACAGCTCTGTACCCCAAAATTCCATTTCCTGTGTTCCTCTATAGGCACCAGAGAGGCTCCATGCTCTTACAAACAATTTCTGTAACACAATTAGATTATCAAATCCTAATACACATATACACACATATATCACCTTCTGTTACCTATTTACATTGAAAAAAACTATC
Source organism: Anarhynchus alexandrinus (assembly GCA_008711295.1). Taxonomy (NCBI): domain Eukaryota; kingdom Metazoa; phylum Chordata; class Aves; order Charadriiformes; family Charadriidae; genus Anarhynchus; species Anarhynchus alexandrinus. The sequence continues at coordinate 928,987 of VUYV01000043.1, read as the reverse complement.
CATAGATCACAAATAGGGCTTGCTAATCACTAAGTCAAAAACACACCAACATCTCAGAACTTACTCTGCTTTTACTCCCCAAAATTTGTCACAGTGCTTGTAACACTCTCTGGAGCGCTAGCTTGTTCTCTAAATGAGAGCATCATGTTAATGTGTCTTACATCAAGATGATCTTTTACAGCCCTTTTCTTTTTAGCAAGAATGATAATAATTAGTACTTTTTATGCTGAAAGCACTGTAAGGGAAAAAACCTGAGAGACGCCATTTCTTGTTACAGGCAGTCTCTTTCTCCTGCCACCTCCTCTCTCTAGCCCCCTGCCCAAATCCTGTCCTCCATATTTGAATGAAGGGAGAAAGAAGGGAGAAATGCTGGTAGCAGATAGAACAATTATTTGCACCCTGAAAATTGCAGCCTATTTCTTCCCACGAGGAATGGCCTTTTAGATAGATCCAGACACATGTAAAAGCATGTTGGTCAAGTATACCTGCTAAATTGACTAGCTGAGAAATATTTAACAAAATTGAGAGGATTTTTTGTTGGTAGATTTAAGAATAACTTTTCAAGGAGAAAAAGAGCAGCTCATGTCCCTTTAGAGATACTGATCACAATCCTCCTTCCCTGTGATTTCACCAATCTTTTCAATCTATCTGAAAACTCAGTATACTATCACTGTATTAGTTAACCTTCAGAAGGGTACCTGCATTGCCTAAAGAGCTGGAAACTGGTTTTTATTTAAATGAAAACTTAAATTCTGTATGAAACCTCAGGAGTACTTAAATTCTACAGAGGGACTGGAAACCTACCCTGGATCACTAGAATTTCAGAGGCAAACGTATTCGATAGCCCTTGGCATGACCTTCAAAGGACCATGTTTAGATGGTGCTTAGTAACTGTGCACACTAAATCTCAGGTCTTACTTATATGATCCATCATACCAAATCCTTGGGCAGTATATGTATGAAAAACAAGACTCTTCTTAATCAGATATTATCTGCATTTCCATCCTAGCCCAGTAATATGTGGATTTCAGAGAGGCTACAGACAAATGTGAGCTCTGGTATTTCACTTCACATAGCTGGGTTAAACACTGAATCTTGTAAAATGCTACATCGATGTTTGTGGCTGGACTGAGATCAGTGCTGTCCCCGTGTGCCTTCTCAAACACAGCATTAGGAATGCTACGCTTCCTTTTAAGTCAGTCTGCATTTCAAGCCTGCACCAAAATGATCTCATTCACTCTTCCATGCCATATACATTTTTCATAGTATAAAAATTCCCTGACCAAACAAGAGCAGGTTTAATATCAATAACTTGCTTTCTCTTTATTAAGCCATTCATTGCCATGCTGCTATAAAACCTTCTACCCAGCAAGGAAAGCTGACTGGAGCACTACAGTCTAAACAGCTAGAAGGTAACACTGAGCAGATGGACTAAAGAGTATAAACAATGAAAACTTGTACTTTTTAGTTTCATAGCAAATGCCCTGTGCTGGCAGGGATTCTCTTCCCACCAACTCTAGTGATATTAAAGTTGAGAGAGGTCTTTTTGCAGCTGTTTCCCTTAATTACCTCTATTCCTCCAACCCCTTGCTATCATGCCTCATTTACTGTCCCCCATCATTGGGTGAGTTATATTCCATAGAGACGTCTACTGCAAGGAGAATAATCCAAAATGCTACTCACCATACAGGGCTTCAAGCTGAAAGCAGAGGACACAGAAAGTTACAGCAACTGTCTTCATGCTTGCCTGACACAGAGGCATCAGCCTTCTGCCTACTGTGAAGATGGGGAAGAATTCATGGGTAGAAAAGGAAGTGGTTTGTGGGCAATAGGGGAAATTATATGATAATCAGAAGGACTTTTTAATTTAACCCCTGACTACGTTATAGCTATGTCAGCATTAGCTGTCGCCCACACCTGTGGAGTTTGCTGCTTTTTTTTTTTCCTACCTCGCGGCTTGCTGTCACAGACAGGAAGATGAAAGATTTTCTGACATTACATTTGATGTTCACTTATGCAAACACTGTTTCTGGTTAAATCTATCATGACAGAGGCTATAGTCATCTACAGTACACTTCCTGCAGATGGCCCATGGTCAGCAACTTGTTCCTTAAATTAACTTACAATACGTACATATTTGCAACAGGCAACCTGGTTTCTCCCCACCAGTTTCAGCTGGTCTTACGTAACTGATGGTCTTGCTCTATGTGGAAACCATTGTCAGCAGGGTAGGAGACTCTTGTGTGTCCTGGTCCTGGAATTCATTGGAAGAACGTGTCCAAATTGCAGAAGGATCCCCTCAGCCCTCTGACTTCCTGAAGGCTCAGTCCGACGTAAGAATTCCACCCTGGAGGTCAGGCTTGCTCTGCATGGACATGAGAAACTTCATGTGGCTCTGTGAGAGGAGGAGATCTGACCCAGTGCCCTCGGGCCTTAGGTCAAAAGTTTCTCTCCCTCCCTCTCCCTGTTTTTGTGCAGCATGCTCTGTTCTGGCCTGCTATCCATCCGTATTCGGGGAATGTTTTAGGACCCTTTGGGATAACATATTCTACAATCATTTAGAACTGGCTATTTATTTATGCCTATAATACTAATTTGAGTGCAGATAACATGCTGGAAAAGCAGCTTCTAAATCATGTTTAATATAGTAGATGGAGTTAGCATTTCCGATTGCACAAAGACACAAAGGACTAATAGCGGTGCCTAACAGACACTGCTGGGGCTGAGTCCTTGTAATGGTCATGCAGTGGCACCAAATAATTTGTGAATAGCAGGACTGGGTTTCAGATTCACTCCTACTTTGTACTGTGTGAATAAATTGTCACGTGTTGGTTTACTATTCCTCAAAAAGTGATTTAATTTATTTCACTACTACTGCTAAAGATCTGTTCACATGGACACTGGCAGAGAGTTCTACTCTCTTCAAACCTTGGCAAAGCCCTGCAAATCTTTGCCTTTTGTTAAAATAAAATCAGTGCTAAGCCTGAGAAAAAAAAACTTTCTAACTGGAGAAAGTTTCTGAAGTACGCTTTTAATTCTGAAGCTCAAAAGTAATATATGGAGATTCAAGCAATGATAAAGCTGAAAAAGATACATCTGAGTCCTGAGCTTTGCCTATGAAGTTATGACCCATGTTGAGATCTACTGAGGTTCCAGGTAGAACCATCTTTCCCATCCCCCATAACAACTTATGGGAAGTGCTGAAACAACAGAGCAGCCCTCTCCTGGGACAGGACCTTTCTTGCCACCCAAGTAAGCCGTAGGACAAGCAGCCAGAAAGGCTTTTAGTAAAGTGCACTGCTGCTGCTACAAAATTAAGGGAGGAAGAGAATCATGTGTAAAGTACCCCCAAAGTACCCCCACCCACAACTTTGGGAGAGCGTGACGACAACACACCAAAGATTGAGTCCCTACAAAGCCTGCCACTGGCTGGGGAGGCCAATAAAGGTGTAGGGGAATGTACTCCTTTGAGCAAAGTTTTAGCTATTTTTTGTGAAAACAAGCTTTAAAACAAAACAGTATTGTTAGATCTCGCTACAACAATTTGAGCAAGTCCCACTGTTCACTAAACAGTTTGTATTTGTCCTCTCTTTCTCCTGTCTTTATAGCCTCAAGTCTGGAATTACCCCTTCTTCTTTTCTGCTTCCTGGTACTTGGGATTGCTGGAACACACTGCTCCCCTTGTTTCAAAAGGGTCCAGCCCAGGGTATACTTTGGGATACGTTTGGCAGCACTCTGAAGTTTGATCTAGACAGTGATTTCTTTCGGTGGTCAAGTGTATTTGATGATGAGCCAGCAGAGCCTGGGGCACTGTGTATGTGAATGTGTATGTGTATGTTCACAAGCAAAGAGAGACAAAGTCTAGCTCCAGGCCAAGTGTGAGGATGCACACCTTCTAGTCCCACACTAACAGAGACTCCTCTGTTGCCTTTCAATCTTTCTGTCTTTGCCTCCCTCCTCTGTCTGTGCTTACCTACTTCACAAAGACATCGTGACTGCAATTCAGAAATGTTTCTTGCAAATACTACGGTTGGTTACAGTTAACCACCTGGGACAAGCAGTCTGTTTCCACAACACGCTTCCTATAACTGCTATTTTTGCTCACAAACACGTGTTTCCTTTTTCCATCCTCACTCATTTCTCTTTGTCTTGATTTTCACTCTCTCATCCACATACGCCTCTCAGAGCTGACTTCTTTCCTCCTCTAACCTGACTGTCCCCCAGTCCCTGTCTACCCTTCCCCTCAAGCAGAGGCTGCCCTTCAGTATGTGCAGTAACTTCTTTCTGGAATGTGGCTTCTCCTTCCCCCAGGCCCCATTCTTTCTTCATGTCCTACGCCCAACATTACTCTAAAGTGATAAACTCCTTTTTCTCCTATCATGTCGCTTCCGACTTGCCATCATGACTATTAACAACCTGGAAAATCCTTATGGGAATTTTTATGCCTTTAAAAATGCATCCAGTGATACACCCAGTTCCAAAGAGAAATGGGCTTGCTTATCCCTTGGTCCATACACCAATCTTCTCTACCATGCAATTTTCAATGCTTCTCCCTTCTAACTCCAAGCGACTTGGAAAACAACACTTCTGCTGCTTCCCTAAGGAGACTGATTCACAGCAGATTTTCCCTATGGTGCATGTTGTATATTTTTCTTCGTTCTGTTTAATCACATAACTCTTATTATATTTACTGTTACCACCCTAAACAATGTCCATGTTAGCAAAATGCTACTGCATTGTTTGCCATGAAACAAAGGTGGTGTTTACATTGAAGTAACTTGTTCTGTCTCACCAGCAGTTCTCCACTTCTCCTTGCGGATGATGAGTGGTTGCCCACAGCAATATAAAATATTCTCTCAATAAAATGTTTTGTGATTCTTTCTGCAGAGGCAGCTACAATCTATCCACACAAATTATATTCTGCTGTCTCCTGCTGCTTCTCATTCTTTGCTTCAATATCTGGCCTATATTCTCATGACTCTAGGTCATTCCCTCAGGGCTGGAGCAGAAAGCCTCCACACTCGTGCGTTTTCGTTTCCTGTCCTCCTAATTGAGAAGGGGAACAATGACTTTCACTGTACTATTTTTAAGGTTCTGTGATGGCTTTAAATCCCACTTCCCATCTGCATTACTCCCTTTTAGGTGTGTAAACAAGCTGCAGTCATTCGAGATGTAGAGATTTCAGCCTGAAATGCAGCTCAGGTGCTCCCTCATTTGTTCTGATGCCTCCTTTGCTGATATATTGGTCTGATGTCTCCCACAGGCCTGTGGGGCACACTGTAATATTCTCTCCATCAATTTGCCACCAGGGCTCAGCTCAGCAGCAGAGCAAACACCTCCCTGCAGAGCAGATCTAATGAGACAGTCCCTGTTGGGGTGTGAATGTGTGTGTGGCTTTGCTTCTTGGTACAAGCTCAGGTACCCCATGAATTACTTCTTTTTTTTTTTTTTTTTGGATGATGCTTGAGAGTATTTCATTGTCACTGGCTTTCCTAAAAGAAGAAAAAAAAACATGTATGTTAAGGAGTTAAGCCCACATCTAACACAAGTAAGGGCATTGACTTATAAATTCAGTCAACAGGCCCTAAGTGGCAAATTCAGTCTGTCTAAACAGGTTGTCCAGAGCGCAGGTAGATGCCCCATCCCTGGAAACATCCAAGGTCAGGCTGGACGGGGCTTTGGCCAACCTGATCTAATTGAGGATGTCCCTGCTTATTGCAGGGGGGTTGGTCTAGATGACCTTTAAAGCTCCCTTCCAACCCAAACCATTCTATGATTCTATGATTCCAAATGCCACTTCAGACCCTGTGACTAATGTTTTGGACTGGCTGGCTCAAGGCACTGAGAGCCAGCTAGGCAAAAGACTGTCCATCTGGTCTCAGGAGCTACTATGCCTCTGCGTATCCAGCCCTGTGCCTGCTGCAATAGTTACCTAAAGAGGTTCCTAACCACTTCTCTAGGACACAAAGTATAGGTAGGAATGGACCAAGGAAAGTCGTGTGCATGTGCTGGTGGTGTGGACTGCAGACCTTTGGGATGGCTGTAGAAGGTTTACTATCATGAATAACAACAACAAAGACAATAACCATGTTCCCACCCTTCAAGGTATACTGGGAAGAGGACTGTGAGCAGTAAGTATCTTTCAGTGGCATATGCCTGAGTGTGCAGGGCTTATTTAGGAGAATACTTGGGTTGTAAGCAGCCTGGGTTCATGGGCAGTGCTGCAGAGGGAAGAGGATACCTTCTTAAAGCCATTACCCCTACGGCCAACATGCTGCGGAGTGGGACTTTGCACCAGCGCCGCTCATATCTAGGTTTAGAAGGGAGGTCTTACAGAATGGATAGCAAAAACGCAAAACCCAAATGAAGTGCAAACCTCGGGACCCAGACTGTTATTGTCTTGCCACTTGTAGAGCAGTGTATGGCAAATACATGCTGATGAGCTGGGTGACCATGAAAGTTATTCTGCTTTTGGGTTTGAATTTATTGTCTTTTGGGTGTGACAGCAATGAATTAAACACATTCTGTAAAATTTTCACACCCCAACTGTTTCACAGGTTGTCGTAGGATGGGGACTCCTGTTATGTGGTTATCTGGTCAGCTGCCTCAGAGGAGTTAGGACTGAAAGAGCCACATACTGTGGCGGTACTTGGGGTTTGTGGTGTGATTTTTATCTCTGCATTGTTGTGATTACTTTTTAAAGGTAAACTTTTGCTAGCACTGTGTTGACAGTGTAACAAAGGGGAACTTTCTCCAACAGAAACAGCCCCCAAAGTTATGATGCATTCTAGCAGATAAAAGGTAAATCAAATGTCATGCTGAAAATTGCAAGGACAGGTGAAGCACCACAACCCTGGCTTAGACTTCCAGGAACACCAAAGTGGCTGAGGACACACAAGCCACTGTCTGGTCCCAGCTGACTTGAAGTGCTTTTGAAAACCCTGTCTTCCAACTGTTTTCAGGTCAGGCTTCACTGTTGCTCCAGTGGTTAAGTGGAGCTAGGCTTAGACAGCTCAGGCTTTGGTGGATTTGGAGGAGTACAAACAATGAAATCACAGCTTTCTCAAACATGTAACTAAGCTTCCTCTATTTTGTGTCTGTCACTCAGTATCTCACAGGTTACTGCCTTGGGAACAAACTGCTTTGTACATGTAGGCCAAAGCTACAGAAGGCAGTCTGCCCACCTGCAGAACAGAGATCACTTGCTCTGTCACGCTCGAGGCTTGGTCCAGCCACACCCCTATTATGAGTGCCAGAACAAAGCCAACCAAAGCTGGGCATGCTGCAGTGCTGTGTCACCCCTTGGGCTCCTGTGGCAAGGGAACAGTGAAGGGTTTGTTTCCTCTTTGTCAGGAGATGCTTCCAAGAGCTGCCTTTCAGGCTGAGCTCACCTGGGTGCTGTGGAATGGGGGGAGCAGCAGTGGGGCACGGGGCAGGTGGAGCAGTGGTTTTGGGCAATGAATTCACTGCTTTCAGAGCCAGGCCGTGGCTGAAAGCTCTCTGCGTCCCACTGCCGACCCACCACACCTGCTCTGCGTGCACCTAGCGGAGCCCCCAGGCTTAAAGCGACCCCCCCACCTCAGGAGGGCGTTTGGCAGGGCCCAGCCCAGGCAGAAGCACCCATACCGCCCTCCGGCTGGGGCCGGGGCGGTGCCCAGGCGCACACAGCCCCGCAGCGGGCTCCTCTCAGCCGCCGCCGGATCCCCACGGGCCGCCAGCGTGTCCCACCGCCCGCGGCCACGNGGCCCGCGCTCCGCCGCCCCGCCCCGGTCCCGGCCCCGGCCGAGTCCTGCCTCTGGCGGAGGCCCGGCGCCGCCGGGGAGGCAGAGCTGTGGCGGGGTCGCAGGTCTCTTCGCGGCGAGGGGAAAGGCGACTGGAGTGAACCCAGGTGTGCTGTGAGCGCCGGCCAGGCTCCTCCCCGGCCTGGCTGCGCAGCTGTGCTTTTGGGGGAAGTATTTTTGGGTGCCAGACTGTGGTCTCCTTTGTTCTGACCTCAGCCCAGCACAGCTGGTGGCTTCAGTGCAGCCCTTCCGTGGTCATGCTGAGGCACCCGGCATTGGTCTCTGGCTGCTGGCCTTTGTGGTTTCCTAGAATCCCACGTGAGTCTCCCCACATACATGTAGCTTTATGTTTTAAAGGCGGTTTTTTCATCAGAAGGAAATTCTGAAACCTGCACAGCAGAGGCCAGTGCAAAGTTTTGGTCTCTGATACCTGCACTTGGTGGGGCAGAGCAGGTTTCTTAGGGCTCAGGAGGTTTTGAAAGTGTCATAGTTGAGAATGGGAAGTTTGGTCATCTGTGTAGGCATTTGAACATTTGTTTGTCTGTGCTTGCTAATTTGATGAGAAAGAACAAGATGTAAAAACAATGAATCTTTCCAACAGGCCCTGAAAGACCAAGAAACAAAGGAGTTTGAACAGAAGCTGCTTCTTTCTTCGTGTCACCGTGTTTCATTCTGATTGTTAGCAGCCCCTCCTCAGGGGAGTGGGTGTGGTTTGCTGGTTCCAGCCAAAGCCCAGGTTGAGTGGATAGTAAAATTGTGATTACCCACATCCAGAGCAGAGAGGCTTCAGGCTGGAAGGTCCCCCCTTACTACATGATCAGTAACAATTTACTGAGTCTAGTTATATTGTTATACCTGTTGAAGTCAGAGCATTTAATTGATAATACATATATTTACTCATTATCAGCACAGCTTGTGTGGCCATACAGGGTCTGGAAACATCTATCATGCAAAACATGTTAAAGGAAGTACGTGGTACTGGCCTGGATATGTTAAATTGGAAAAGAGGACAAAATTCTCACATAAGGGCACTCATCACATCCTCAAGAGAATGAGGAAGAGAATCATACTAATACCTTATCTTGGCATTGATACAAAGTCCAGGATACAAAAGAAATTCAGAGCAAATTGAGTTCTGTCACAGCAACCCTGAGTTCTGAATCCTGGCCAGAAACAGTTCCCTGCAGCCACACAGAGGCTCCAGTGATCAAAGGCATCATCTTCTCCAATCTGCTCGGCAGACCTAGAGTCTGCAGCACAAGCATTTATGGTATGGTGCCCAGGGCAGTTCTGGGCAGGGGTCTGCCGCGCCTGCGTGGAGGAAAGACTCAGCCCCTGCATAAGCCATTGGGGTGGATGGTGCCTCTGATCAGCTGCAAGAATGCAGGTGACAGGATGGGGGTTGTCTATAAACCCTTCTGATGTGTTTGCTATTTGTCCTAGAGTACTTTTAATCCAGTGAAGCATAGCTTAAAAACCTTCGGTGTTTTTCAGGAGCTTACTGTAAGGCAGGGGTCTAGGCACCCCTCTCGCAGCCAGCTTGGATGCTGTCACAACTCAAAAAAGTATTTGCGGTAAAAATTAGAATGACAATGAGCAAAAAATAGAAATCAGATACGTATATTCTCTAGAGAACATAAGTGATTGAAATGACTACTCTAAAACATCACTTTAACCACATTGATCACATTACAAATCACCAGAGGATATTCTGGTGAATTGGCCTTTGACATGTAAAGACTCCAGATTTCCTCACTGAAGTTCCCAGCCTCCATGCACCTCCATGCTCCTGGGAAACAGGCATAGCTACTTTGTAAGAATAAGTTGCACAACTTCTTGATGGCTGAACCTGGACCTTCAAGATACCATGTTCTTCCTCATTTCGAGGGCCCTCCACGGCCACATATTACCACGTCAAATCAGCTTGATTATCAGGGACTTCACCCTGAGAGTGTGACCAGAAGAAACTGCAGTGCATGCAAGCTACAAAAGTTACTAGGGCCAAGACACAGCACTCGAAGCAAAAGCAGCTAGCTCTGCAGCTGCCCAGCTCCCATCTTGATCAGCTGTCCTTCTGTGTCTCTAGTGCACACCCTATGCAGTTCAGGGTGAACATACTCTAACTAGCTCTTAACTGGATCACAGGGCAAGCCTGAATGCAGAAGTATCTAGTTACATTCAGGCAAGCTCTGCAGTAGTTAATATACTCTTGTTCTCAGAATAAAACCTCAGTAAGCTCTGCTCAGTCTAAGCTGTTCCAGCTACTATTAAGTTGGCCTAGGCAGATGTATACACATCATATAGGAATGTTCAGCTCCCTGCTTGCCCATGACTGACTGCTGGCAAACTTTGAAGAACAGGCTTTTCACGCTTGGTCTCTTTGATCTCAGCTCTTCAGTTGCTGGTCATTAAAAGTGAATGTTTGCTTAGGGGGCTTTTGTTGCCCTAGCCAAAGTGCTTCTTCAGTTTGGGATCTGCAGCCTCATGCAATTCAGACTGAGCCACAGCAAAGCACACTCATAGCCAGAGGAGAAGTCAAGCTGCCTGCTGGAGCCTGATGCAGTGTAGTGAAGCTGGGGAAATAGAAGTGTCCGTATTGTTTGTATACATACTACAGAATCCTGGATTTTCTGTGTCCTCATCTTAGTCAGGTGAGTCACAAAAACATCAACCCAAGGGATGTCCTCAACCTGCAAATTTTTGTAGGTTATGATAGTCTTTCAGGATAGCATTAACATAGGCTTTTCTTGTTACGTTTCTCACTAAGCCCCCACTGTTGGATGCTTACCTGGGAGGCAAGGTACTTGACCTATGTTTCTTTTGTTCTCATCTGGTACAGCCAGCCCTTATGTTTACACTCTAATGAATTGTTGAGATGACTATCAGAAAAGGTGAAAGTTGGTGTTTCCCTGTTCTCACTGTGTTGATACTGTTGCTAAACATTAATTACATTAGTGTGGGGGGCTAATCATAGCACTGTTCACAAGCCTAACTTCAGAATTCCTCAGGAATACCCTTCTTTTGCTGGGAGCTGCCTTGGTTTGCTGCCAGGCCAGGAATGGAGCTATATCTCATCAGATAGCCCTGGGAAATATGGTGTGATAAATCTCAGTTTTCTCTTCATAGATCTGGTTATAGATCAGCTGCTCATTCTGTTGTTTCAGGTGACCACTGAAAAGTCACATGCATATGTCCTGTCTCTCTTTAACTCTTCAAGTCAACTCTTCTTGCTGCTTGCCCTTTTTGGTTGCCAGAATTCATAGAATCATAGAATGGTTTAGGTTGGGAGGGACCTTAAAGATGATGTAGTTCCAACCCCCCTGCCATGGTAGGGACACCTTCCACTAGACCAGGTTGCTCATTCTTTATCCCTTGTCTGTCTGCTATACTTCGTCAGCAGCAGAGGCAAGGTATGGCCATTGGGAAGCTGTTAGCAATGAAATTGTGTTCAGTACATACCACAAAGATCAGCATCACAGGTGATGCTTGGTTTTGTTAGCTGAACTATCCTCCCTTTGACAAAAGTGGCCCTTTAGGTGCTGCTGTGTACTTCTTCAAAGGTGCTGATGGATGTGATTATATTCCTATTGGTTATCCCAGATCTTTTTTTAAGACTTATCCCTGTACCTGATATTAGGGGATGCCTGTTGTGGCACAGGAATTTTTAAGCATTTTTTGTTTTGTTGGTGTTCACAGTACGATGGGGAACACACAAATGTATGACTTCTTACGCTAGGGGTCTTACTGCACATGCAATAAACAACACAGGGTTCTTTAGTTACCGAGTCATTGATTCATGTTATATTGATTTAGGCTTTTCGGTCTGCAGGCCATTGGTTTCTGCCATTGGTTTCTTTTCTTCTGTGCTAGGTAAGAAAAAAGCTGTAATAAAAAAAAAGTAAGCAAACCAGTCATGCCACTTTACTTCTCATTGGGTTGCTGTGGTTACACTATGTTTTCTAGTGACATCAGTGAGAGCTCCGTAATGCTTGCGTGATGGACTGTTTTGGTGTCTCTTTTGCTTGAAGAAAAAAAATAGCTGAAGGGGAAAAAATTAATTTGGCCATTTGCATCTTTCCTTCTAGTTACGTTTTCGTAACTAGGTGATTAGTGTCAGTGGTTTTCAGAGGAGCAAGTGGTGATTTTTTCATTAGCTTTATATAATACAGCTACAAATGATTCTAGTTGATATGGAAACATAACTATTTTTCCACTAAGAAAAGAAACATTTAATTTTTTCCAAGCTTTGAAAACTACCTTAGATATCACCTTTTGTCTGTCTAGGTTTTTTTGCTGTTTTCATGGCTATTTGAGTTTTTTCAAGTTCTTCCATTTCTTTTTTTAAGCAGAACAGCTGATCATCCTTGTTTACCTGGACTCAGAGTCCACAGGGTTTCAAAAAGTGACACAATAAATCCAGGGAAGAGGAATCCCTCGGGGTTGTTAAATACAAAGACGCCACCCTTTGAAGTTCCTGAGCTGCTTGTGAGGGAGGGCTGGGACAGTATTTTAGGGAGGTTTCATACCATTCTTTCCTTGGTTTTATACTCTTCCCTGACATCTGCTCTTGGTCACTGTTGGAAAGCAGACAGTGGGTGGAGTGCATCATTTGTCCGATCCGTTATGGGCTCAGTTATGTTCTTAGGCTCGCATTGCTGCTGACTGTAGTAGCAAATTGCAATTTGGTTTGACAAATAACATCAAAGCCTAAGTGCAATATCCTGCATGTTATTTGAAGCTCATAGGATTGTAATGCCTTTCGGGTGGGCTTATTGCTTTATAGGAAAAAGGTGCTACTTTGGGGTGGTTGTATAGGTCAACAACTGCAGGTTCTCTGACTGACCTGTTATTTCCATTGCCGGCCGGGCAGTTCACCCACGTGAGTCTCCTGCAACACAGTCAGTGGTGGGAGCAGTAAGAAGTGCTCAGTACAAAGGAAGCGAGCAGCCTTGAAAAAAAATGTCACAGAACTCTGTGAGCAGACTGTGTGCTTAAAGTGAGAAATGTCTCATCTCCTAACAAGTTAACTGGTTAGTTACACATCCAATTCAAGCAAGGGCCATTCCTGATTTCACAGAACTGTTTAGCTTCAAGAAGGGAATACTCAGGAGGCATCTTATTAGTGTGTATAAGTACCTGATGGAAGTTGTAAAGAGGACACAGATGTTTCTTAGTGGTGGCCAGTGACAGGAGAAGAAGCAATATAAGAAATTCAATTTAAATATAAGAAAACTCTTTTATTGAGGGTAATCAAACACTGGCACAACAACTGACCTTGCTTTCAGCAATGGGGTTGGACTAGACAATCTCCAGAAGTGCCTTTCCACCTCAACCACCCCATGATCCTCCATGCCTTTGTTCCAGGCAGTCTGAATTGTGGCATTCTCACATTCTCTGTGATGTGTCTGTATAAGTTTTAGGTCTCATCCTGACTCACCCTTTCCAACAGAAACAATAAAGGGGAAGCGCTTTCTGCTTCACCGCCTAGGAATTCAGAGGTGGAATTCACCATCTGTACAGCTGCTGCAGTGTCTTTTAGCATCACTCCTACCTTTTTTCTGCCTGCTATGTCTGGTCTTGAATCATGCCTGCAGACACTGTACAGCAGGTGCTATTTTATTAGTACTCACTTATATTGTACTCTTCTTGATTACTGCAAAAAATAATATTACCACATACAAAATAGACCAAAGAATTACTGCTGCTGTGTTGTCCTACCACAGAACTGAGTGTCTTTTGGTATTCCCACAGCCAGTGAGTTAACAGTGACTGTCTTATTTTGTGTCTGTGGAAGGAAGAAATAGAACCTCATCATGAAAAAAAATGCTAGAGATTAATTTTCTGACAGCAGCTGTCTGTGGATTCACACAGAAATGTGACCATACAGTAGCCTGTAAGGCCCAGACTGCTCACAAAGGCATAAACTTGAGAGATTTAAAAACAAATATGGGGAAAAGGAAGGAACCTACAGGGGCAACCTTAAGATCTGTTAACAAGCCTGAATTGCCTGAATTTAAAAAGTGCAGGAGAGAACCTTTTTTTTTTTTATTAAAAAGTCTCTGTATAATAGGTGCCTAGCGCAGACTGCTTTGGTAACAATAAATACATATGTACAGCCTGTCTTGCTGTTGGAAATCTCTGTCCCAGAGTGAGTTAGCTGCAGCAGGGCTCAGAGCCAAGGGCACGGGCTGCTACGTAGTTTGCCAGGTTCAAAAAGATGAGCTATGATATCTCATGCTTGAATACCTACAAACATTACAAATAAGATGCATGATTACAGTATGTGTGTGACTTGGAAAGGGAAAAGAAAAATCACAGTATTACCAGCATAGATAAAGGTACCAGCTGGAAATTGATTCAAAAGACTAGTCCTTGGTAGGTAGCAGCACCTAAATGGGTGGTATGAGTTACATATGAGTTTTTCAGATCAGAGATCTTTCTTGCATAAGAAAGAATGGTGCTTATTGGTTTTGAACCTTATACAGTTAATTTCTTCTGTCATAAAAATCTACTGAGTAAAGGATGTTTAGGTGTCTCAAAATTGTTGAAATCAGTGATTCCTAGTTCTGTTCTCATCACTAAATCTGCTGCTGATCCGTGCTGTAACAGGACAGTGCTGTTAATAGCATACCCTCTTTAGTAATCTCAAAGAGCTTGAATACAACAAACAAAAAAGTCATTATGATGTTTACTATTAACTTGCAAAGTTGCAAGATAAGAATTTCCCAATCTGCATCAGTGCAAAATTGCAATCTTTCAGAGGTTTTCAGTAAAAATAAGGAAGGCTACTGAAAGCGCAGAGAGAGTGAGCACTATCCTAGGATAATCAGTGGTCTAGGCATGTTCCTGCCTTTGATGTGGGATCAGGCAGCAGCGATCTGTGTGTCGCACTTCCCAGCTGAGTACCACAGGCGTCAGGCAAGTGGCTCTTCTCCTTCCTGTCTCTGGCACTGAACAGAAAATCTAACTTTGACCCAAGGAAAGTTTTGTCAGAAATGGTTTAATTGCTGCATGCATGCATGTGCACACACACAGAGTTTTTTAATCAAATGAGTATTCTCTGTATGAACTTTCTGGCTAATTCCAATTATGTGAAGATGACTAATAGGATCAACTCACCCACCACTGGAAAGTGGCAGTCATGCAGTCGTGCATACCCAAGAGAACAAATTAGGGCAGGAACTAAAGAGAACTCTGCATGACTTGTAAAATGCCTTGGTTTGAGAATTTGCTGGGGTACTCTATTTAAACACTTTACGAATACAAAAATGCTATGGTATCTCTAGTGATGACATATCATCAGACCATCAGTTTCATGTTGAAAGAACTGAAAACATCATTTCAGCAAAACATGGAAATATTTTCTAGTAACTTGACAGAAACTGGCAACACTTCATTTTTCAGATAATTTACAGGTTTTATTTCGGAACAGAGTCAAGACAATGTATTTCGGAATAGGTTTTTTCAAGAGTTTTTATTATTTTAAAGTGTGGGTTTAGGTAGCATGGGAAGCATTCAGGAATGCTCAATATAGAGTTATGCATATTTCATATGTGTATTTCTATATTATTATATTTCATTGTATATGTTTAATAGAGTTAAATCCTAATTCCATTTTCCCACACTACCTGCTTCACATGTAAGTTATCTCCAGCTTCCGCTCTTCCAATTCTGTTGCAGGGACAGCTTTCTGCAACACTTAAAGATTTCACTAAACTTTACTTTATTGTTACTACTGTATGATAAGTAAGATTTTGTGATTTATTAATGAGCTTAAAGCCATATGAATGAGCTTTTAGTATGAGTCTGAGTAATTAGCTACAAGTGTCAATGCTTTTAATCCACATACTGGCCTCCAGGACAACTAAATTCATACAGTAAAGAAAGGATTAAGTTAAAAGGAAGTTGTAAAGATCTGGTTTGGTCCAACTGGCAGTATCAAAAGTTCTGTTCATCATAATAATGAGTTGAACTTGGAATCACATAATGGTAACTACCTATAGCATAAAAAGAATTATAATCAGAAAAAAAAGGTTGACTAGTTATTGAAAAATAATTGTACCTTCATTACTCACTCAAATATCATAATTACAACAAAATGATTCTGGTTTTGTTGTAAGGTGAGAAAGGAAGATCAACACAATAGTTTCTGCTACATTTGGCCTTATCTGGATTTAGCAATATTGAAGTTTCATTACCTTTTTACTTTACAGATTTGACACTCACATACATAACTTCTTTTCTTTTGCAAAGACTAGACTTAGGAGAATAACTAGTTTTATTTTCACTGTCCAATCTGAGAAGAATCTGAAATTTGGACAAACTAGGAGGTTGAGAAAAAAATAATTTTATGTTTGGCAAACAGTTTTTTCATTATAAATTCGATATAGTTAAAGGAAATGTTAAAGTGAAACCCTATTTCAAAGAAGTCAAAAAGTATTTCATTTTGAAATACCAACATATTTCCTTTTATTCCAGAATTTTTATATACACAAAAATTTGCCAAAACAGATATAGACAAAATGTTTCATGTGAGCAGTTTATTAGTGGAAGAGGATATTCAATTCAAATCCTTCATCTATCTAGAGCAGACCTAGGTGCTGAGTGTTTCCTGTTCTGCATGTTGGAAAGTAACACCAAAAGCATGCATGTTGCCACAGCTAAACTGACTTTTTGGAGGAGATCATTTAAAAAGGTGCTGCATTTAGAGATGACATTCATGCTATTTGTACAGACAGACTGACATCCTCTCACTTCCTCCAGACTCTTCCTTTTGCAGCCTGACTTTCATTCAGGTGCTGGGCAGGTGGTTACCCTCCTGTGCATGTCAACCACCTACTGAATAAGACATAGCCTGCATCCACTCTTAAATATTTCACATATTTGTTGGATAAGTGACTAGCAATCTGGCCCTGTGGAGCATTCAGCATTGAAAAACAAAAGAGGAGAAAGGAAACACATGTCCACACTTAGTATTGTGACTGCCCTACTCCCAGGAATCATAAAACAAGTGCTTAAGGTGTATTTCCAACTGAGGCATGTGAAACCTGAGAGTGAAGTGACTTTGTCCACTCCCATGAAAGAACTACAACTTCCTTGTGGTCAGTGGTAGTAAAGCAATTGCTGAATTTAATTAAATTTTTTGGTAGCCTGGTCTTTCTTAATCATAAAATATGAAGTAAAAACATGAGAAACAATAATGGAAGTTAATCCGAAAATTACAGTATAAATGATGACGTTAATGTGAAGAATTTTTACACCGGATATGCATCTGTGGGGGAGTAACAGGAGTTTGGAACATATTGGTAAAATTATTATAATGGCATTATATTATTGCAGAGAGACGAAGAGAGAAAAGAGCTTTGAAGATGTACCATCTTCATGAGAGAGCACTATAAAAAGAGACTAGACAAATAGTCATAAAATAAAATATGATATAATGAATTAGTTTGGCATTATAAGAGAAAGGAAAATATTATTAATTTGTGAAGCAGACAGTCATCTTTGCTACAGAATTAAAAGTGAGAGAGCTTTTATAAATTCTACCCACACGATGTAACACCTCACCAAAGCTCAACTATGAAACCAACTCATTCTGCTGATTACTGCTGTTCTAGCCATCTTTCCTGCATGTAAAACATTAAGTCAGCCAATTATAAAGCTATCGAATGTTTCCAGAGTGTCACTTACCAGAAGCATTTGATAACTTACAGAGAAATGAACTGTTTTGCTTTCTGATCTTGATTAAGTACTGCTAAAATACCACGTTTTGTGACAGTTTCAAATGTGGATTACTTTTGGTTCTTGTTTACCCCCCCAACTATTTCTACAATTTTTGTCCAACTCATTGCATCTAAATTTTTAATCTGTGTGATGCAAATCAGTTAGAGCGGGTTTTGTGTTTCCATAGTACCGCCTAACACTGTTTCTAGCACAGGCAAAGAGAAAGCCTATTTTTAATCACCTATTTGTTGTATTTGTTTGGGTTCAAATGAAGTAAAAAGATGATAATAGCAGGAACTAGAGACTGTGTCTAGCAAGTAAGAAGGCCGACTCTGAAAACATAGAAGAAGAAAAGAAGTCTTATCAGAGCTTCTACAGAACTTCAAACACCTCTGCTTTCCCCACACAGCAGTTCATGAAGAGAACTCTCTGCAGTGCAGCTGAAGGCCAACAGAGACGAACTTTCAATGAGAATTTTCACAGGGAGAAAGGAGGTTGAGATATTTCTTATAGTTTGTGATGATGCAAGTGCCCAGCACTAAGTACTGTGGAAGTTAGTACATACCAGTCCAATCCCCTCACAGTCTGGAGGGACACTTTCTAGTTTGCACAAAAGTAAGTTCAAGGAAGTAAGAAAAGTAAGTTTGCACAAAAGCTAGTTCAAGGAAGCTACAAATCCCCAAGCAGAAGCTCTAAAATCAAGACTAAGGCGTAGTAAGTCAACAATAACCCATTTCATGTAGAGAAGGATTCATTTACTGCCTATGTGTACTGAACTCTAGGAGTCTTTGGGGTCTGGCTACTCAGTTTCTAGTTTGAAAGAAACATGGAGTATTTGCTCTGTGTAGATATTTTTACTTATGTAAAAGCAGCAATCCTCTATTTTTCATGTAAATCACAGCCTCAGCCCAATTATTAATGTTAATTTCCCATAGAAAAACCACATCCCAAGAACTGATCCTGGCTGGGAAGAACAAAGCATCCTGCTACTTATTCTAGCTTTCAACACAAGCTGCTACATCACAGGGCAGAGCATGAATGTCAATAAATCCCACCCACGACACAGCATAGTCCAACCAGATGTTACCCAGTGTTTCAAGCTGTCCCAGTTGTCTCACATATCCTGTTTCAGGAGGTGATCTTCTTAAAGTACCACCTATTGGAATCATGTGGTCATGTGAGAAATTCTATTTTTCTTAAAAACAAGGTCTTCCTTTTTGTTGAAAAAAACCTCAACAAGTCCAGAAGCAGTCCAATGACAAAAGAAACATGTCTCAAAATGGATTTTTTTAGTCAAAGTCACAGCTGTCAGTTTGCCTGGTGTATGGTTTCTCAGGATTTTGACATGATGTTCCTGCACTCTGGCAGTACAACTCTGGGCAACTGCAGCTGCACAGTTACTGGCAATGATACAAAGGGTGACTCTAATGGCTGCCCTATGTGTAAAGAGTTTGTAATGAAAACAGAGAGCTATCAATACTTTTTTTTTTTTCATTTTGAACAGTCAATATTTCATTAATTACCAAACTGGCTGTATTACAGCTAATAAGTAAGATTGACTTTCTTATTATCAGTTCTACTGCTGAATAAATAAGTACTACACAGCATGTTTGGAAGAAAAATTAATGCTTATAAATATTGTGCTATAACAGAATTCATGCAGATGACTGCATATTTTTATTTTCGATTTGTTATATACTTATATTGAAAAATGCCTCTGTCTTACCGCTTCTGCTGCAGGAAGCTTGCCTGTTGCTGCTCCTGTGAACAAAAGTAACTTGAGAAGTTTGGGACCTCATTTGTATCATGTGGATGTTTGAACAGAATAGAAGTGTTGTTGTGTAGAAACGTCCCACCCCAAAGCAGCAAATGAAGCAGATCAAACAGAACATTTTAAAGTACTACTTTCTCAAAACAACAGCCAGAAGAGAATGAAGAAAAACTGTCAGTGAAGAAACTGAGAACTTTTTGTTCAACTGTAACTTCATAACCACTAAAAAACATTCATTAAGGTATAAACCCATGACTGTGGTTAAGACAGATGACTATAGAAATAGAAAGAAATCTTAATTTTAAAGGTTAAAAAGGAAAGAATAGTGAAATTTTGAGTAGTTAATAATCTCCTACTTCATGTAAGCATTTGCCATGTCACGTCAGCAGGAATTATTAATGATTCCAAATGAAGTTTTGTCCCTTACCTGAACTTTTCCTTGCTCTGTCCCTCTAGTAAACAACAAAAATTTTTACACTGACTTCAGGGACAATTTTTACAACCCCCCTGTCATGGTTTCAGTTGGGATAGAGTTAATTTTTTTTCTAAGCAGCTGGTGTAGTGCTGTGTTTTGGATTTGGGATGAGAAATACTTTTGATAGTGCACTGGTGGTTTTAGTTGTTGCTAAGCCCTAAACGCCTTTTCTGCTCCTCACACCACCCTGCCAGCAAGCAGGCTGGGAGGGCACAAGAAGTTGGGAGGGGGTAAAGCTGGGACAGCTGACCCCAACTGACCAAAGAAATATTCCACACCATGTGACATCACGCTCAGTATATAAAGCTGGGGGAAGAAGGAAGGAGGCACATTTGGAGTGATGGCATTTGTCTTCCCAAGTAGCCATTATGTGTGATGGAGCCCTGCTTTACTGGAGATTGCTGAACACCTGCATGCCAATGAGAAGCAGTGAATTAATTTCTTGTTCTGCTTTGCTTGCATGCGCAGCTTTTGCTCTACCTATTAAACTGTCTTAATCTCAACCCACGAGTTTTCTCACTCTTACTCTTCCGATTCTCTCCCCCATCCGAACTGGGGGAGTGAGCAAGTGGCTGTGTGGTCCTAGCTCCTGGCTGGGGCTAAACCATGACACCCCCTTCCTATAATTACTAAGATCTTTTATCAGTAACTGTTATTTGCTCAAACATACCACAGTTCCTCACCATTCCTCTTTGATATAGAATATATAAAGTACACTTAAATAAGGCTGTTCTTTTATCAGTCACAAAAAAGCATTCACACAAAATGATAACAAAGTCATGTAAGTGTTGAATGTCTGTGTGTAGAAGTACAGGAATAATTATGTCCAAGTGATGCTCAGGAATCTGCAGGATCAGCAGGGTATGGAGCTATGTATTTGTAATTCTTTCCTCATTCTCTGCAGCTCAAAAATTTTCTGAATTTCACCTCTTCCCCATGCCTCCCTCCCAGCCAAAAGTCTGCATTCAAAATTTATGTTACCCTCCCAAGGACTGTAGTGGCCCCACAGCCTAGCTGTGATAGAAACTAGCTCAAAGTACCATTTATGTGTTCAAGCAAGCATGGAGTTTACAAATGTCAAGAATAAATTGGTTTTAGTAATGCATACAACCATCTGCTATACACTAGCCTTCTTTGGTTTGTGTTTCATGACATAACTACTGTCACCTACATCATCTGATTCCTATTTATGCCTCTTCTAGAGGCAGAGCTCTTTAGTCATGGTTCAGACTGTTCCCATCGCAGGGAAAACTGATGCATTTTCTGGTTTATTTTTCAGAGCTCACTCCCAAGCAATAGTTTTTGCCTAGCAAAAGGAAGAAGCCAGTCATATCTTGCCTTCCAATATACTTTGTCTCCAAATCTCACCTCAGCCCCTTACACACATACTCATACTCTGGAGCTGCAAAGCTTGAAGTCGGTACTCAGGCAGGAATTGTATCAAACCAGTTAGGAGTTACCTGGCCAATGCAAATGTTGGTTATTGAAAAACAAGAAATTAGGCCCAGGGGAATCTTGACCAAAGGGCAGGAGGTTAGGAAGGATAAGATTAGGTCAACAAAAGTCTGCCCTTGCATAGCCTAAATTTTTTTTTCCATTTGGTAAAGATCTGTGGAAAACAGCATGAATGGATTTTCCCTATAGATCTCAAGGCCTGACTGAACAGTGAGTTCAGATTCACATATTACTCTAAAGAGTGGGGAATCTGATTACTTCACAGGAAAATCTAATGCTAAATGCTCTAATGCTAAAATGATGGACTACTCATTGCCTACTCATAGAGTAGCTAGGTGGGAGACTTTTGTTACATGCTTTTCTGTATCAGCTAGATAATTGAAAATGGCGAGGAGAAAAATAATTCAGATAAAAAAGTGGATGAAAATGAAAGTAGAATATTGGGGGGTAGAGGTGGTGTATGCACGTGCCATTGTCTTTGATGCAGACAAGTATACCTGTGAATGCCCACTCAGATGCAGCCAGAAACTTACTATCTCTGTTTCACAAACAGGCTGACATATCTCCTGTCTGGGTGAAGGGCACATCAAAAGGGACTCTTCCTGAACCTCACCAAGCAGCATGGTCTCATTATTTGGCTGTCCATGTAAGATACACAGGTATGTTTTTAACCTCCCTGTTCTAATGAGCAGAGTTCTGAAACCAAATCCTTTTGCCTTTGCTTTTCACATTCTTCCCAGAAAGAGTCAGGATTTCCTCTTTATTGCATTTTCTGGGATGTACACTGACCTAGAGTTTGCACCTTTCCTATTGGTACTGCTGTGATCTGACAGAAAACTTTATCTTCTTGCATATGTCAAATTTTTTTGAGTGCTGACCATGGCAAGATGCTCTCCAAGTATCAGGGAAAAGCACAGAGCTCAAGGTTCTGGAGGGCAGCACAGGGCATCAGGGGAATGGGAAATCCCAGAGGTCTGGGCTCTGCACTCTTCAGAGCTAGCTGCTATATTGGACCATATGGAGATAGGTATAAATATCATCTCTGTGGGCACTTAAGCTCCACTCATCTCTGTAGTGCCAGATATAAATTATGAGAGTATCATTGTCAATAAAATCTGAACTGAAATCGCACTTTGGTCTGCAACACTACATCTGACAATTTGAGTGCACCTATTACCCTACCAGAAAATTCAAAAGGGGAACCTGGCTTAGAACAAAAATTATAATGTGTACTTATGTAACATTTAGCTCAGGGAAGCCTGCTACGGTGGTAAGGAAAGCCAGAGAAAATTAAGCAGAGAAGGTTGGGAAAAGTAGCTACTGAGGATGAAGAGAATTTCAGAACAGCCAGAGAATCTGGGCAAAGTAATTCCCAATAGGATAACTAATAAACATCATACAAGTGCAAAAGTAAACACAAAATATTGCTATTTCCATATGTGAGATGATCGTTTCTGCTTTGCTTTCCCATAACCTTCACTATACAGGTAATTTAGCAACCTGCAGCTTATTTAGGGCAGAATTCTTCACTGGTCATTACAGACAATGTCTCAAGGAAATGGCAGTGTACTAAGAGGGATTAGTCCAGGTGGATGCAGAAGGCCTAACCATCATCAACTTAGCTGCCAGCAATGAAGGTGAATTGGAATATGCACAGGTTCTATGGTGACACAGATTCACAGCCAGCTGTCACCAGAGGTCATGAGGTTGTTGATACAGGTCCAAAGCATCTCTTCAGCCAGGAGGAATAAACTTAGAAAATGATTTGCTTGAGCTGCTTTTAGATTGCTTAAGAAAACTAAGTTCTTGGTCCCAGTGTATAGGAATTTTCAAGGAAAAGAAAAAAATGAAACAGTTGATTCCTGATTAGGAGTCAGACACATGATTGAGGGGATATCTGAGCTACTACTTGCTGTGGTGGAAAGAAATTGCCCTGGATAATTATTCCTGCTTCGGCAGGGTAAATTTATTGGAAGACTTTAAAGCTTGTACAAGTGGATGTGTAGGTCAAATTTATTTTTACCGATCATGGAACACATTTCTCTGAGCAGGCTGCACTTGAACAGGCAAGAATGCAGTCATTTTGCAGTGACAGCAGATGTGTGATCTTTGACCATTTTTTATCCCCAAAACACCAAATTAGTGGAAAATTAGGGGAAAAATCCTAGACTGATGTCAGAATACTAAGACACCTTCAGAAAAAGGATATGTCATCAGATGCTGCTTTTACTTAATGCACTGCAGTTGTAGGTCAACACTGAGAGAGCAGTTAGCACCTGCAAACATTGGCAAACTGAGAATGTGAATGCTTATTTGTACAGTTAGAAGTGGTGCCGGATGAAGGGGCAAGAGGGGAAAAGCAAACCAAAAGAGCAATGAGATTTGGTGTTCTGGGAGCTGCCGCCACTGCAAGAACATGGCGTAGAGGGCTGCGGGGTTTGGGTTCACAGTTATGGAGCCAAGAAGATGGATTCACAGCTGTGAAACAGAGATACATGCTGCCAAGTTTTTGGGTTACAAGGTGAAATGTTGATAGCAGAGAGTCAAAGCAGTAGGTAGTAGCTGAGAATGCTGAAATTGTTCTAAGCTCCAGCAGCTTTGTGTGTCAGCTAGCATTTAGTGAGTGAGAGTGTCAAAGAGGTGCAAAGAAAACAGGATTTGAAACTAGGACTAGCTTTTTGTATAAACATGTACAGGACATGCTGTCAAAGTTGTTGCAGCTACCTTCTGCAAGTAAGTAACTTTGCTGGAAGTGAAAAAGGTGATGGGTAGCATCTCTGAACCACATCATAGCAGCTCTAACTAGACAAATAGAAGACTTGGCAGATTTTAATGGTGGCCCTCTGAGGAGGAGAGCTGAGAAAGTAAGCGTTGGCATGAGCACACGGGCTCCCTCAGAAGGGCAAAACACAGGGTCAGAGGGGAAAGGTTCATCTCGTCATCACTGCTTTCTAACATGTAGCCACTTCCTGTTTCTTCTGAGAACGGTGAATAAGAAATGAACTTGAATTTGGGCAAAGCTTCAAGGTTTTTATTGAATGGTACATAACTAATAAACAAGATTATACACTGTCGGTATTTTCATGGAAAATAGACTCAGTAAAACACAGCAACATACTTCTGCCTTTTGGATAGATGCTAATTTAGCATTTGTAAAACGCAAGGCCCCAGCAGAGCTGGAACATCCACCCAGCAACAGCCTGAGAGGGCTCCTGCTGGGCAGTCTTTTCTCTCCAACCAAGCTGTCAGCACTGCCTCAGATATCATCAATGTTAACTCCAACACGGCACTGCTGGGACACAATGCCAGTGAAAGGAGCCGAGATGAGGCTTTTAGAGCAGCAGTGTCATCAGTGCCAGCCTACGGTTATGCCTCTGTGGAAGCGCAGAGCACTAATGCCAGAAATGGGACCAATAAATAGCAATGCAGGGAAACAAGTCAACATTCCATTGTACATTAGTGTGCTCTTCTGCCTCTGCCCCCCAGAACTCTAGGATTAGCCTTGCAATGACACACAAGCCTCTGTCATTATAGTGTTTGGATTTCAGTTGATCAGTAAGCATGGTGAAATTTGACAGTAAGATGCTCGACTGCAACAGCAATAGCTCTTAATGCTATACATATATATGTATATATATATAGACTACATATTGGTACAATACAACTCAAAGAATCAATGGCCTAATGTAGCCATTTTTATGTGACAGGATTAACCTTGAAATATTAATGCATAAACTATTTATTCTCCTCCAAACCACAGAAGTTACAAAGCATGTTGTCTCTCCTTCCCGTACACCTTTGTAATAAGACAATTGTTTTTATTTCCTTAACTTAAGTGAATTAGCAGACTCTCCAACCCAGATAGGAAACAGTTTCTTTCCTTGTTTCAGTTAACAGTGATGTGGAATGGAATCACTTTTTTCTCTAGCTTTTCAGAAGGCATTTTCACATAGACCCCAGTAGTGAGACATCGTCTTCTCTTTATCTATAAAATACAGGAAGACAGTAAAATAAACAAGTGATCACAGCATAATCATTGACCAGCACATTTTAGAGAAAACTGATGGATGTTCTGCCTTTAATGAGTAGACGGTATTCTAGACACCTTTCCCTATCACCCCTCTTTGTAGAAGATCCGTTGACACCATTTGAGGGAGAATCAGGAGTTACAGGCGCCATTTAGCAAATAACAGAGTTCTACCATTCATTTGGCCCTTTGAATGGGCTCCTGCCTCAGAATTCAGTGTTGGTTCAAAACTAGGAGTGTTCATACCAAACAGTTGCATTTAGCTTCTAGGGACAAGGTTGGATTAAAAAAATATGGGACAGGGATACTGTTTGGTTTTAAGCTTTGGTATCAGGTTTATTTCTAACAGACTGTGAGTACTCCAGACCCCAATGGAAAGAGACAACCCAGGCTTACATTTCACATGCCTTTGTCTTTGTGCAGACATTTCTAGCTGTGAAGTTAAAAATGCTGTAGGTTACAATTCCCCCCCCACCCCTTAAAAGGGGAAGTCTCTTTAAATTTGTTTTACACAGAGGCGAATGGTGAGAAAAGAAAAAATCAAAGCATGGGATTTTGTATGAATCAGTTGTGAAATCAGAGTATATGGGAAGACTGTTGCCTTTGATCCCAGAAGCATTCAGGACTCCAACCTGTTCTAAGCATCCAAAGCTAAGCCAAGGGTCAGTCCAGCTGATGGAAGTTGACTGCTTTCTGGTACTCTGGCAACACAAATGAGCCATACACAAATCTAGATGGCAGCTCCAGCAAGTTCTCTTCTTTTGCATTATTGTAACAGCATTGCGCCAGTAAAAAGGAGCATCCCAGTGCATTAGTTCCCAGTGTTCTTCCCTGTTCTCATTTCTTTCTCCTTGTCCTCATCACACAAAGGGGTGTTACTAGCAGGATGGGGCTGAGTTGATGGGGACTTACCGCTTTACCCACAAGAATGGCTGAGATGATGATACTGTAAAGAAAAAATCCTGAGGCAGTAGCTCCTAATACCCAGAGATATACAGCAGTGTCTGGACAAGGTTCTGGATCTAAAACATATGATATCACACAAGTCATGTCACACATGAGCCTCATAAGAAAGGCCCTAGTAAGTCAGCCTCCACACTGCTTTTCTCTAGCATGTGCTATCCCAGGATAATACTAGGACTGAGCTCTGAGTCCCTGCCCACTCAACCTCCAGTGAAAATAGGCTTTATCTGTAAAAGAATATACACCTTACTCTCCGCTGCTTCTGCACTTATATATCTAACTGCCTAGACATACATGTATGCTATATGGTATTGCTTATGCTGTCAATCAACCATAAATCGCTAAATACATTGCATGGCTATGTAATGCAATATGCCTGCTCTATGTGCGTGCAGGGAGACCTGAAAGGAATAAGAGCTAATCATGATTCTCAGAGCTTGAATCAGTGTTTAGGCTTGCTTCTTACAAGCAGAATTTTGAAGACCTTTGAGACATAATAGCAACTCCCTTAACCTGGGAATACCACAGTACCGTACAGCTGCTTGGCTTACCAATGACATAGAGATGCGTTCCATTTCCCTTGTTCATAAAATAGGGTGGAGGGTACATCCGCTCCATCTTGCAGACGTAAAGACCTGTATCATTAGCTTGCAGGCCAGTGAGGGTGAGGGTCACATTGTTTCGGCTAGGGCTAACATGGCACTGAATGACCTCTTCCACACTGAACATTTTAAACTCCATTGTGTAGGTTGAAGCACAAATTTCAGTGAACTGGTCACCCGTCTGTTTAAGCAGAGTCACTCGAATTTCCTTTGCATTTCCAATGTGCTTGTATTTACACACCAAGCTGGCAACTCCTTGCCTGTTGGCCAGCACCATTGCTGGCTGAGTCACTTCCATTACTGTAAGGAAGTAAAGAGCATGACGGTAAGTGAACTGTCAAGAAATGATCTGCAGTCATTTACTTGAAACCTCCACAATAGGAACCTGCGCAACCTCCTGTTATCCATGGGTAATTCCTAGAAATGCTGCTAAATCCTTCCCAAAAAAAGGACTCCAAGGCACTGCATTAATATACTTTAAAAAGCTCAAGAAGTGATTGCTGTAAATTATATTATAAATCTCAGCAATTACTTGTTGCTTAAATAGTAGGTAATTTGGCCCACTTACTGGAGAAATGATCTGCATGCTTCAGTTTCCCTTAACACGGACTTTTTAGTATACATAATAAAACAAAAAAGATAGCTGGTAAAGCTGAAATTTGAAATTCAAAATTAGGCATTTAAACAACAATTTCTGCCTGGTAGAAATAAGCATGTCCACATTTAGAAACAAACAAGTTGACATCCTGTATGGAACATGGAACAGAACCTCTAGTGTAACAGTAAAACTGAATGGAAAACCTGTTTGCATTTTTTTTTCTGATCTTTTTGCTCCCCATTTTTAACCAGCTCTTCCCAAGCCACAGTACAGCAACAGTATATACCCCAAGCCACAGTATAGCAAGACACAGCAAAGCCTGATAAACATACTGCAAAACATCATTACAAATCTTAAAGGGAAATCAATGTACCATGTACATCCCCACTAGCTGCTTTTTACAACTTCTATACTCTATCCTGCTACACAATCGGAAGGCACTGACTTTTGCTTTAATAAGCCATGAAGACTCAGTATTATTTGTTCCATTTCATTTTATATCAGTCCATTTTAGGACAGGGCTTATCTTATCTGCAGTGCAAGAATTTGGGATGAAGAGGAGTAGAATTTCTCCATCCGTTCAAACCTCTATATCCACGTTATCAGCTGCCAACAACTTCAGTCATAGAGCCTGTTTTTTCAAAATCTTTCCTTCTTCTTGAGCTACTCTGAATCCTGCCCAGCCTCTCTACAGATGCTACTGCTCTAAAGTCTGTGTCTGGTTTTCCAGATACCTTGCAGTGCCCCAAGACCTTGTTCCCAGACTGTCCTATGGAGGGGTCCCATGTCATCTCCCTCTCCCTGTTGTACCCAGTCCATACCCTGCAAAGATACGAAACTGAGAAAATGTAGACACCCTCAGCTACCTTGCCTCCTTCATCTACCCACCTTCAGCAATGGCAGTGGCTGCGCAGAGAAAGCCCACGGTGACCAATATTGAGAGCATTCCTGTGCTGGGACAGATGCTGAAGGGGCTGAAGGTGGCTGATGCCTTCAGACTTTAAGACAAACTGGAACTCTCAGGACTGGAAAATAGGCGACACCTTTCAGGATACTGAATCTTCGAAATGTTTGAACCCACACAGAGTCTGTGTGTATATATATAGCTTCGATCCCAGATGCTGTGCCTGAAAGTAATATGAAGCTTTGTTTTGGTTTTACAAGAAAGGAAGTAGTGGGTTTGATTAGTACGTGCACAGTTAACCTCAAACAGCATGAACAAAAACAACTATTCAGCAGATGGAAAATATATATTCAATCTGAAACTGCCATCCATTCTGCTTTAAGAATTGGGGGAGGAAAAGTAGTCATCCAATAGAGCAGTTCAGGCCCTTTGGTGCTGCCAGCTTGCACAATCATAGCACTTGATATTTTATCAATCATCAGGTATTTCCTACTAGGATAACACACAAAGAACTATACTTTTGCCTACTGTGGCACAGTGAATCCATGTGAGCTAGATTTTTTATGGAGGACTTCCCTCCGCCCCCAATTTCTTTGCTTACTTTTATGTTAGTGCTTTTGATGTTTAAAAATTGCTGCCCCCTTCAAAACTCTGATTACACTTGCAATGACTTCATCTTTTCATACCAGCAATGTGACTTGAATCATAGCCCAGCTTCTTTAGGCTTTCCTGTTTCCAAGAAAAAAATTGTCTCTCTAGGTTTATAGCTAATGACTTCCACATCTATACAGTACTTTCCCTACCTACAGACTTTACTGTCTAAGTACCTTGAGATCAATAGATGAAAAACACTGCAGGAGCTTTGATTATTGCTATCTCTGCTTAGAGCACCTGCGTCATTTCAAATCTCAGTGAAACAGTTTTCACCCACTGGCCTTTTAAAAGTCATGTAAGGTCTGAAAATAATTTTGCTTTTTTATGTGATAGACTGTCATATCCATGAATCCTTGCCTAAAGAATTTCATAAAAATGAAGTTACACTTCAGTTACACTGAAGGTCATCATTCTTTTTT
Organism: Anarhynchus alexandrinus; assembly: GCA_008711295.1. Classification (NCBI taxonomy): domain Eukaryota; kingdom Metazoa; phylum Chordata; class Aves; order Charadriiformes; family Charadriidae; genus Anarhynchus; species Anarhynchus alexandrinus. Next base: position 899,615 of record VUYV01000043.1, on the reverse strand, counting down.
TTCCCACACTTTGAGTAGTTCTTTTAGAAGGTGCTTCATCATTTATATGTGTACATCTAGTAGATTGCAAGGACCTACTTTTGGACTGTGACCTAGAAAAACTAACAGCATTAGCTCTTGAACAGTAGCCTGCCCAATCCAAAGATACAGGATAAATATTTGACCTTGAAATCCCAGAAATACCTAGTGACATAAATAAATTTACTGCTTCCATACTTAGGTGATGCAACAATTGTTTGTAATGACAGATTCATAGTCAGTTTTATCTTAGACAGCATTCAAAAGAGAACTGCTGATAAATAAAAACATGGCTGTAGGAAAATGAAAAACTGCACCCTAATAATGAGTCAGGCCAATATTGTATTACTGGTTAGATAAGCTTAAATCAATTTTAATATTAAATTTAATATTAAATAAATGCCATTGCAACATCATGTACCAGAATATCAGTGAGATTTATGGCATGAAATTACCAGGTTATGCCTGACATTTTCATATCCAGAGTATCAACCAAACTACCTGTCCTATGTGTCTTTTAGGCTTAGGTTTTGTATGGAGTTAAACAAGTGATGCATTCGGGCCTCATAAACCATAATGTCATCTGCTGATAATTGATCGAGGCTGCAAATAGACGGTGCAATTAACCACTAAACACTTGCAAAGGATTGCCATGTAAAATTCAGTGCTCACTGCCCCACATATCCACAGTACCTTATACTGCTAGAGTGAGAGATAGCACTCTGGCACTCCTCTCTCTGGCACTTGAGACTGCCCTGGCAAACGTTGTTTCCAGTGGTACTCATTTTGTTTCTTGGCTGTTTTGTTCTCAGGGTTCCTTTTCAGATCAACCACTTTTTACTTTTTACCCTTGTTGCTCCTTAGAAGCCTCCTGCTACTGCTTGCTGCTCTTCTAAGTAAGACACAGCTTGTCTGCCTGTGGAGTCTCTTGAAGTTGTCTCTGTCTTCACAGCCAGGGCAGCCTGAGGTGACCCCAGAGTATCTCCCTTCCAATGGATAGAGATCACCTTGCTATGGTGCGCTCTATCCTTGCTAATCAGACTTTGGATCTTGAGTTAACGTATGCAGATAGCAGATGAATGATGCAGTAAAATAGAGATCTTGTTCCAAATAAGATCTCTCCTCCACTGCTTCCATTCTTCCCAGCTCAGTTATGGCACGAAACAAGGTATTGGTAACTGAATTACTTCCCCCCTAAAATAAGATCCACAAGAATTGCTGGGGATGCCTCTTCTCTCTGCTGTGTCCCTCTTCTAACTACTTTTCATCTGATGAAGAGTCTCTGGGCTTCTGCTTGGTCCACCTTCCCTGTATATCACCGGCATGCTTTGCAGGCTACAGCCATAGGACCTATCTTACCTAATTACTGTGCCTTCTTGTCTGTGTAGTCTGGTATCTTCCTGCCCTGACTTCCTCATTTGGAGAACTTTTTTCTTCCACCCTTTCCCTGTAACTGGAACCTGATACATGGCCTAGGGCCAGGGCAAGGGGGTGGGTGAAAGAAAAGCCCTCCCTTTGAGCTTCAGAAAGTTTTTCAGAAAGGATATTCCTCATGCTGTCTCCAACAGCCTGTGCTTTGCACTTGCCATGTCCAAAAGCTCAGAGTAAGCTAAATCTTTCCTTTAATGCATGTACTTATATTACAGTGCTATTTGTTCTTAGGGGTGATATTAATCCCCAGGTCACAGGAAACCTTTATACTCTACATATGCTACCGTAGCAAAGTGTCAGAGCAGGGGAGGGGACCGAAGGCCTTGCAGAGCTAACCTGCAGAGCCTTAAACTGAGGAATCAGCTTAGGAGTGGTTCGGGTCTCACGGCCTCTTTGAACTTAGCTCAGAGAGGGACACGCAATTTACACGGAACGCTGGACTACAGTACTGTGATTAGTCAGATTGCTAGTAAGTTAAATAACTAGGTTTCTCATGTAAGTTTCTTTCTCGTTTTGGGTTAGTTGCTCACATTTTAGTGATCTGAATTGCTTTTCTTCATTGGACACTTGTTAGGGCAAACCTTCCTGCTGAAACCCTGTCAGAATTCCCATTGCAAAATGTTATTATTCACAAAATTATTTTCACGCTTTAAAGCCTGTCTCATGCTGCCCATGTTTTTTTCTTCTGTGACAGGAACTTGCTTGATGAATTGCTTGAGATGTAATGGGGAGAAGAGAAGGTTATCATTTGCATAAGTATCTGGTTTCAGGATATTTTGTTAAACTCAGAATGTGAGATCATGTCTTATTATGTTAAACAGTTCGCGTTTTTACCATGTTAGTTTGCCGCAAACCTATTGGGGTTTTGAAATGCACTGTCATTTGAAAAAAAAATCCAGACCTCTAAGTGGTATGGCTGAAGAAAAAATCTTTTCTACAAAACAATAGGTAAATAGAAAAGGAAATAACACAGTGACTGGAAAAAAAATTGTTTCATTACCATTAAAGGACTAAAACCCGATTAGTGTAAGTAAAGGCCTAGATATGACCAAGTTTGGTGGATCAGTCTTGGTTCCTGAAGGAACCACAATTCATATCACAAAACCACTGATTTTTAAGTCTCTCAGAAATGTGGCCTTTCTGTCAGCTTCTAACTTGGATTTAGAGATGCTGCTCTCTAGACCTGAGCCTGTGCCCTCAGTTCAGCCTCAGCAGGGGCGAGGACAGCACTAGCTGAGGAATTCTCCATCCAGTACTTCTCAGACCACACAGGGTTGGTCTTCTTGTGTGCTTCTGCTGACCAGCAGATTGTCCAGAAGGATTTGAGGTGTGGGTGGATTTGTGAGTGTCCTTCTTTGTGCTACAATTGTTGGCGTTTCCTTTTTAGAGTCTAGGCTTGTTTCCCCAGCTGTAAAGTTCTTTATATCCAACAGGCTTTCCTGAAATTCAGGGCGTCTGTAGTTATCTAATACAGAAAGAAAATTGCCTCCCAATTTTTCATGCTAGCAGTTCTCAGTTACCCTTGAAGGGCTCCATTGTACCCCTTACCTGGCTGGGTTTGCTACCTGTTATTTGTAATAGTCCATACATGCCCCAGTAGCAACCAGGACCCCTGTCTGTGTGAATGTATTGCCCCCTCCCCATGGCCCATGCAGTTTAAAGTCAAAATGTAAGATATGAGATTGTATGGAAAGATACAGACAGAAGTAAGAGGAAATGAAGACAGGATTGAGGGGCAACACAAGCAAAAAGTCTTTACACACCGGCTTCCTTACTCTTCTCCAATTTCCTGTAAGGGGTTGTGGTGAGGGAGAGATTTTAGGAAGAATTTGAACAGAGACCCTGAAGTATCTTGGCAGATGTACAAGGATTTACATTTAAGCAAAGAGCTTTCCAAAGCAGAGCACCGCAAATCTCTTGTTAATAGGCCAGTCAGTTGGGAGCGAACACAGAATAAAGCAGACACCTTCATCCCAGAGTGACCACTGAAAGCTAGCCTGTTTTCATGAAGAAGCAAAAAAGAACCAAAGGAACCCCCCAAGTCTAAAAATAAAGCAGTTAAGTATACCCCATAATGAGCTGCAGCTGTGGAGACATGGGGAAATACTGGAGAAAGGTTTTACTTCTGCTTCCCTTTATTTCTTAAAGCATTGCAGAAAGGAAAAGCAGCAAAAGGTAGCTGTATTTCTGATAGTCTCTGGCTCTGACAGTACTGCTGTTTGCATTTAATGAGGGACACAAGAAAAAATCATTATGAAGCTTTGCTGAAGACATGTGAGGAGTGCTGTTCTCAAAAGTGAGATGTGCAAGAAATATTTTTAAAGAGTGCAGACAAGGACCATAATTCATGTGCAGTATACAGCTTAAGAGCCTACTTCCAGTTTTCACAGGGCTAATTAAGTCCCCGATTTTAAAAAACAAAATTTTATGGCATTTCAAACTACAAGAGCAAAGCAGGACTACTGGAAAACCTAGAATTGAACCTTTATATTTAACATTTATAAAGCAAGGGACTGAAAGACACTTACATAAAGGAGATAGTACTCCAGCTTAGTGGGCATACAGGGAATCTAAATATTTGAAAGATAGGAGACCTGACAAGGCATTTTCCTAAGCTCACAGTATGAAGTTCTGTTCCAGTCCAAGGGATGTCACAGAGCACATTCTAAAGCACCACTTTGAACTGATGACAAGTGGGTAATGAAGATCAGCTTTGTTGCCAATTGAATTCTGGAGGCCATTTCTGAAGACTGAGTGAGGCCTGGTAGTTAGAATGGGATGGGCTGGAAAATTAAATTAAATTAAATTAAATTGAATTAAGGAAGAGAGAACGACAAGGTGTCCAAATTGACAGGTTCACAGTAACATTTTGAATACATACCAGTGAGCCAAAGTTTATCAAGGCCAGAGAAAAGAATGTTTCAGCAGTTGAGGTGAATAGTGATCATGGGCTAAGGCTTCTAAAGGTACTTTGTCGCATTCAACCACATCCACACTCGGTCTGGTTTGCCTGTGTGGGGACTGGATCTCAAAACTACAGTACAGGTATATATCTCTTACCAGGGGCGCACCAAGTTTGGGAACAGAAGCCACAAGCATTGGACATCTGAGGGAAATGGCTCCTGTGTGGAAATCTTAGAGGGCTCTTGATGAGATGGAGATAGGGAAATAAGAATACCAAGAGGGGAAAGGATGTTTTGGGGAGAAATATGAGTGGCTGGATCAGTGAAGGGTATATGTAGCTTTTCAGTGCTTTCAGATGTCACTGTTAGGCTGTGAATGAAGCATATTCCCAGATAAAACCTGCCCAGAAGCCACTACCAATGAAAATACACTTTAGTAAAGACCAGATAGTGCACCACCTGCATCCCTGTCAATAATGCTCTTTAAAATTTGCATGACAGAGCAAGGTGGTATGGAAACACAGCACTGAGGGATGGGGACCACTGCAGAATCCCTCCTAGCTATAACCTCACCTTGCTTTTCTGCTTCCAACACCTTCTCCTTGCCTCTTTCCTTGCAGTTTTAACTACAAAAAAACATAGAATAAATAGTGGCTTTATTATAGATTGTTTATTCAGAGCTTGTCAGAGAACCTATTCATGGGAATTATGTCTAAGATCTGTAAGCTTGATCCTCTGATGTATGGAAGTGATACGCTCAATCTGTTTGCTTTTGGTCCTTGGGCTATCATATGTTATTGAAAGCTTACAGTGATGTGTGCAAGGCTTGAGAGTTTTCATTACAATATGTGTTAAGTCATAGGCTGGAGGCTCTGGAAAACAAAGATAAGAAATTTCTGGCAGAGGATTATAGATTAAATCCCATACTTTGCAAGAATCTTCTTGCTTTTGAAGTGTAGCAGTTGCAAAAAAAATTTGAAATTGTCACCCCATAACCCAGACCTCTCTGCAAATGGGATACTGTAGCCAAGCGCGGGGTTTGCGACTGGCATCATGTGAGTCAGCAAATTAAAAGCAGGTCCTATACCTTCCAAAAATGTATCAGCTGCAGGATTTGTTGTTCAACCCACTCTTCACCACAGAATCTTATCTCATGTACAAAGCTTTACCCTTGCACTAGTGATAACTCAAACTCCCTTTGTCTTCACTAGTTTACAAGGTACTTGAAACCACATTTCTAGGACTTAGCAATTCCCCTTTCCCAAAGTCTCTACCAGGGCTAAGTATGAAAACAAAACCCTGAAATGTCAGAGAGGCCAGATGTGCAAAGGGAGGCTGAGTCTTTTATTAGCCAAAGTGATAGTTTGAAAAAGCTGACAAGCTTCTACCTCTCTTTTCGGAAGCTCTTTCTTACTATATCCATTTGCTGACAGATATTACCACTCCCTACAAGCTTTATCTTTTTCATATTCTTAGACAATCACCTTTATAGCAACTCCAAGAATATTAACTTGGATGTGTCAGTGTGGCCAGCTTGCTCTCCTGGTTATTTGAGTTAAGTACTGATAAATGCCTGCTATAAAGCCTCTGACTGCAGTGAGCATCCAACTAATGTGCTTCTTCACAGGTCCAACTGCCTCCTCCCACTATCATCACCTGAAAACCCAGCTAGGAAATCCTACATTTTAAAATTCAGATCCAGCATCCAAAAGAATTCTTAATGTTTTGGCCACAGGGATAACGGATACCAGAAAGTATGATAGTGGGCAGTTTGGTTGGCCTATGTGCTAGGGATGAAGGGGATAATCAAGGAGGTTTGCAAATGTGTTTCTAGGGAGGAAAGAGATTATAGAACAGGGCTGCAAAATCAGTAAGAGGGCTTAAAAAGGAGGATGGGCTTGTGAGTAACACACTACTTGGGGAATTTTTCTTTTAGATAGCAGTGAGATTGTATCTGGTGCATGCAAAGAAAACAAAAGTATTGGATGGGGTCCAATGAAAATCAAGCCCTACGCAAAATGGGAGGAAATGTTTTGAATTTTATAATTTTGGTCAAATGTTGAAGGAAAGGGGAAATTTTTGAGAAAATGCATGTACATCTTTTCCTAAAGTTTTTTTTTCAAGCCCCCACCAACAATATTTTTCGTTTTTAAATCATCACCCCTTTTGCAAAGAAAGCAAAGGTGTTTTACACACTGGCAAAATGTAATTTTGTCTTTTTTCTGCCTAGAACAAGTACTGGGTGACATGAGAAAAATGTGAAGGGAACCCTTTGCAGCAAGAGCAACTGCAGTTCAGCAGAGCTTTCTTGAGAAAGTTTCACTTCCTAAGGTTTTTTGCTATGTTTGCTCATTTAAATGGCTATTGTATTAACCCACTTTTTATGATTTTCAAGCATCAGCAACCAACTTCTGTCTTGTAAAAGACAAAGTGTAAAGCCTAGAAGGCCTGGTTCTCATTACTCTAAGGTCCTAACTGCATCAAAAAATTTTGCTGCCCCAGCCTTGTAAGTGGCGTTGCTGTGATATTACCTGCCTGATATATCAGCCTGTGGTTGAGTTATTGCCAGAGGCCAAGATTCAATGAAAATACATGGTATCTCTGTACCAATGCCTTTGAGTTAGAGGGGTTAGGCAGGACTCTGTCTCCCTTCATTCCCATTCCTCCATTCCTTCAGCCCATTCCTAACTTGAAGGGATTTAACTACGAAAGCTATTGAGTGCTTTTGTTGTTGCTTTTTTAAAACTGCATCCTGAAACAGAGTAATTTCATTTGCAAGCTATTTAATAGTAGACTGTGTATTAAGTCATAACACACTGAGCTGGCGAATGCAGGCTCTGGAGAGAGTGCAGCTATCATTTCTGTCTGTGACTTTGCAGTGACTGATTAATGTTTTGTTGAGCTCCTGGGCCACGAAGGAGCTGGAGACACATGGAGCTGTAGGCTCTGGAGTCTTGAGAAATTTGGATTTGCATGATAAACTGTCGAGCCTGGGAATGGGGCTTTTGTTTTTGAAAAGAAATTCTGCAGCCAAAAGTTCAGGATAGGAGAGAGTAATATATGTCAGGAGCTTGGCCAGTATGATCACATTGTTTAATACCAAGAAAAAAAACCTTCATAATTTCCAATTAAATAGTTCTCAATGTTTTTCAAATTAAATGATCTGATTTTTCTTGTTCAAAGCAACTTTTTCTGTCAAAAATCCCTGTTATTTTTAAATATTCAAACCATGTTTAAATAGCCACCATCAAAATGAAGCATTAACATTTTTTAGGAATAAATGTCTCATTTGAAGCCTCAAAATTATTATTTATTTTACCTTTCAATTCACAAAAAAATCAATTTTTTTTCCTTTCAGTCTGATCGAAATGAGTCCTCTTGACTTTCCAAATTTGCCAACGAAACAAAAAATTAATTATTCATCAAGTTCCAATGAACACCCTTCATAAAATTTCTGAATTATGCAAACTAATCACCTTCTGGGAAATAGGTATAGATCATTTTATGGTACAAGCTTCCAATGTGACTCAATGCCTCTTCACTTGCACACTATAACCCTCCTCACTCATCTGGTTATTCAGACTTTTGCTTCGTCTATGGTTTTTTGTTGCTTACAACAAAATATTCTTTATCTTTTGAGATATCACATGCTGCCATCCTCTGAGGCAAATGCAGCTGGGAGGACAGAAATGGTTAAATGAGTTGGCTCATGAAGTTACTTGCTCTGATGGTGTCAGCAGAAAGAGCGAGGAGCAGCCGCCTGCCCCTGTTGCACCCATGGCACCCCCAGGTAGCATATGTACAGGGATGGCAGGGATGGCAGGGGTGGCCTGGCAGCTGCTGTTGCTCAGGATCTCTAGCTATCATTTGCTAGAGGCAGGCATTCTTGTTTGGCACAGGGAGGACCTCACAGAGGTCTGGCCTTGCAGGTGGACCTCGAGGGGAAACAAACACTAAGAAATGCAACAGAAATAAGACACAGAAGCTCAAATTGAGGGGCCAGAAGCAGAGGGGGGAAAGGAAGAAGCTTTGATCTCCCTCTCCTCTTGCAGCCACCCCGTTCTCTTCATTTCCCCGTTCTCTGTGACTGCAGATGCTGCACGAGTGAGCGTGGTGGGAAGCAAGGGCTGTCAGCCTCCTCCTCATAGTCAACCAACGCTCTCCTAAAGTGAATCACAGTCTCTCCCTCCCCGGCAGCCTCTCTGAAGCAGGACCCCGGCCTCATTCACCCACATACTATCAGGTTCTTCAGCTGACCTTAAAGAGGAAGACACCTGCCACTTGCTTTTAATATTGCTGCTTGCAATTTGCACAAGAAGCGTTGTGTTCTCTTTCCTGTGCTTCTCATTCATGCGCAGGGCCAGCAGGGCCCCCGGGATGATGTCCTGGGTGCCCCAGCTGAGCACCCATCCTTCTCTATGCACTTAAATAGACAGCAGCCACATGCACCCTGTGCATGCGGTCATCCACTTGCTCTGTGCTTTCAAAGATTAACTACATTTTTAGCAAACCTGCATGTGCTGTTCTTGGGATCCACTTTGTTATCTTAATTAAGTGTCCATAGTTTCTTCAAGGCTTTTGCCCAGTGACCTGGTTTAATCAATATTATAAAGCCCACAGCTAGAGTTTGCACACTCCAAACTGTGTAAATGCCTACCATAGTTGTTTGCATAATCGTTGGCCATTTTTCCCCCTTGGTAGCTGGAAGTTTTCTACAAGAGTGGCTGCCTACAGCAACCATCATCCATTTAGCAGGAAATGGAGGGCAGACACCAAAGCATTTTTTTATCAAGGACAGATCGGTTCTTTAATCCCAATGACACCAAGAGCTCCAGTCCTTGCAGAGCAGGCAAGAGAAGGGCTTAGCTGGCGGCACCTTATCTTCTGAGCTGCCTGTGCTCATTTCAGGGACATTGTGAAGCCCAGACAATCAACACGTCTTCATGGAAATCACATTTCATGTGGCTTGACTTCTGGTGAAGACATGACAAAAGTTTGTCCTTGTGCTCTTTAGCTGCAGGCTGCTCTAATTTGCATTGGCAATCATCAGCCTCCAAGAGGAAATTCTCCTCAGCGAGCAGCACTGTTTACCAACAACAGGGCCACTTGCTGTAGGCACTACTGTGCTGCTTTTGAGCTGCTAAAAGATTCCTGTCATGACCGTAACCTCGCACAAGGCAGTACTAAGCCCTTCCCGCCACGGGAGGACTGGCCTGCAGCAAGTCCAACAGTTAGGTGTGTGCCACTGCCAAGGCTCAGTTCTTGTCTCTTAAGCTAAACTGCCTGTTGCCCTCCCACCTCAGCATTTCCCTCAGGCAGGCCAAAACTGCCATCTTTTAATCTACTGAACTTGTGGGGTTTTACTCTATTTATTACTGTGATCCGTGTGAGAAGACACTGCACAATGCCTCAATTATCTCATCACACAGAAGAAGGAAGGGCCCCTGTTCTGCAGATGTGATTTCACCAACAGCCTGACCCCATGGAAGATCAATTGTTAGCAGAATGGGCAGGATCATTCCCTGCCCCCCAAAATCCCAAGCCTCGTGGTTCACCCTCCCTTGTAGCAGCACTAGCCCTTGTGCAGCTGTGCAAGCTAAATCCTTTCCCTGCTCTAGTTTATCGCACTGCCAAATTAATCCCAGTGCCAGTGCGAGGGGGTGGGGTGGTGCAGCTGGAGGCCAGAGGGGCAGCCTGGATGGCGCTGCCTTTTCCTGATGATACTGACTGAGATCAGAAAAAGTGGATCATGAAAACATGTCCTCAAATACTACCTGGCACAAAACTCTTCTGACAGTCAAGACAGGGCTGGAGAATTCCTCACGGCTTTCTCTTCAACCACGTACGTTTTGTTTGTATTTAAATCTTTCTGAGTCTTGACTCTCCAGCACACCATATATAGTATATTTAATGTATAGTGAAGATAATAAAATCCTAAGCATGTGATCTGTGATATGGCTGAGCTGTGTGAGCAGTGACAGCTCAGGGAATAAATCAGTGGAATGAATCTTTGAAATTGAAATTTATTTCTGCACAGTTGCCTGGCAAGGCACTTGAGGTTTACTCAGCTTTGACCTCAGAGGCCCCAAGCAATGACTGCAGTAGTAAAGTCTATGAAAATGCCACATTTGCTCTGATAGAGAGGGCTGAAGGAGGGGCTGATTGAACAATTGTGGTGAGAAATGTCAGCGATATTGAATTTGGGCAGGGGAATCTCTTCCAGAGGCAGATACCCGCAGTTCACTCCAGAGACAGACAGGGACAGCAACTGAATGTGATGGGGTTAAAGCAGGGCTGAGCTCTCCAAAGAATAAGGCAAATCTGGGCATGTCAGGGACCTCAGAGGGAGCTCAGGGGAAAGGAGTCTGGGGTGCCCAGAATTTTACTGCAGCGCTCTGTGTTTATAGGGTAAATCCTGCTGGATCAGTCACAGCCATAGGAATGAGGGAGACGTGAGGAACCCTGCTACGTGCCTTTGTGAGCAGCAGACACTGCTTTGGGTGTTTGCCATGAGGTACTTGCTTCTGGAATGAATGGCTCTGGGTTTCAGGAATACCCTGGCTGTACCCGCAAGCATTCCCCAGCAGCTGTGCCTGCGTGTTGTAAGGTATTTAAATTCAAAGATCAAGTGTTAGCTACCAGCTCGCTGTGCTGGCGGTAGGGGAGCCAGCCGTTACCCCGGGGCAGGGGTGAACCGGCAGGTGCCTTCACCGAAGGGCCCCACGCGTGCAGAGCGAGGACGTTCCAGTACCAGCTCCAGTTAAGCAGTTTGGGTGCAGCCACCCGGCTTTGGAGATTGAGAGGTTTTCCCGGGAGTGTTCCTGGACCCATTTGGTTTACTAACAGACACAAATCATACAGTCCGAAGCAAGATTTAGCCCCAGGAAAATGGTGCAATGGGAACTTTTTTTGCAAGCTTTCTGAGCAGATGTTCCTGTAACTCTGGGGTTTGGCACCCTGAGGCTTTATAAGTAATTCATGAGGTTCCCCCCTTCTAGGAAGAACATACCTTTTACATTAAAGAGTGGGCCTCAAATCTTAAAAGCATTGCTAGCTTTTCCCCTCCCCTCCCCTGAAATACACCCACATATACATGCTTCACATTTATGGTGTGGTCATCCTCACCATTGCCTTAGGGCCAGGTTTTGTAATCTTGTGTCTAGTCCTTGTAAATGGGGCCGTGATTGCCATTGTAACAAAAAACGACAGTTGCTGACTGCTGTAACTTGCCAGCCCGAAAGAAGAGGGAAAATAAAAGGGAGGGGACGAATCTCAGTCTAATTTCTCTAAATGCAGCATCCCCCCAAAATATTCAATATAGCTAATTAAGTAAAGACGGCTATAAATGGATAATGAAAAATTAACTTAAAAACAAGTTAAAAAATGAGCCGAGTACACAATGATATTCTCATCAGACCTCCTCGATAGGTGGGCAGGGCAATATCTATCCTTTCATCTTTCCCCTTTGGCAATAGTTTTATGTGTTATCATGTGGTGTATTCTTAGAAAAGCATCTGCCATACCTTCCTGAAGAATTCGTTTCTCGCAAGCCCTCCCCCTTTTCATTTTGAGAGCTGTGGGTTTGTACGAAGCGTCATTGTAAGACAGGTCTACCACAGTCAAATGTCATTTGGCATACTATATTCTCAGAACCAGCAATACCGCGCCCTAAGCAGGAATGACGAAATATCGAGGGTAACTATGAAACACATGTGAGCCAAGTCGTTCCTTTCGTACCCTCCTCAGTGCTGCTGGTCTTTGCTTTAACGCTGAATGGATGCGTAGCACAGCTGGGACCCCTATCAGGTGTCCTCAAGAAGGGAACGTGTGCCCTGCTTTTTCTACTCCGTATTGCTTGTGGTCATGCTGGGCGGACCACAGCTGACAGCTCGGTGCCTTCTGCATATAACAGACCCACTTGCACTGAGGTCTGGTTGCAGAGATTCGCAGAGCCCCAGGCAAGGCACACAAGGCACATTATGGCAGGCACTGCATGAGACAAGGAAAAGGCGGTATCAATATCACAGGGGTCCAGTCCAGAGCTTGAACAGATCGTTGCACTGCCTCACTGTGCCACACTGCACTGTCACTACAGCACCATTCCCCAGTCAGCAGGCGAGGCATTGCAGGTGTAGAATCCTGGCAGCTATTCTGGTGGGAGCACCACACAGAAAAACAAAATCAAACACAGTGGTGGTCCTTTGGATGTGTTTGTGCAGAGCCTAATCCTCCTGCCAGGGAACATTTGGTCATCACCATGCATTGCTTGGTACTGCTCTCGTCATAACTCTTATGGGGCTGAAGGAGTATCACTGCATGTGGAGGTGAGGGAAGAAGCCCAAAGGTTAGCAGCAGTTTGGGAGCTTATCGGGAATGTGGGGAATATCTCCTGCTCTCCTGGGATGGAGTAATACTTTGTCTTGCACAGGGTTAAACTGGGAAGCACAAGTTTAAACCAGAAATAGTTAACTACATCAAACAAAGCTTGTTCCTGGGTTTTGCACGACTGGGCTTTGTTTAGCAACTGAGACAAGTGAGCACTGTGGAGTCAACCGAGTTATGAGAACTGTGATGAACCTCCTGGAGCCTCCAGTTCCCTGATTTTGCATTCATAGAGAGAGAAGGAATCAGCAAACAGGCCCTCGACCTTTTTCTCCCCTCCGTGCATCCTCTCATGTGGGAACTGTCCAAGCCAGGCCTGGGAGACCTCTGGTGCTCAGCCCTGAAAGCCACTGCTTGCAAGAACATTTGTTACTTTCGGAAATGCATCAAATTCCTCGGGCCCCTGGGGAGAGGCTGAATGGGATCTCAGCAGAAGAGGCACCTCCGAACTCTTTTTTCCCACATGCAGTTTTCCTAGGCTCAGCTCACAAACCGCCCATGTTGAACAGAGGACTGCAGCCCGTTGCAGCACACCGGAGGAGGTGGTTTGTGAGAAGGGATGCACAGCTTTCCCTCCAGCTACCTAACCTGCCCCTCTTCTCCTTGTGGCAGCGCAGTTAGATGCGTGCCCCAAAACTGAGGCAAAGCACATTCCAAAATCTGTGGGGTGCTGCTAGTTACCTCCCTGTGGGCCTTTTAAGGCACGAGAATTTTGATCCAAAAGGATCAGCAGGTGGAGAGATACACTGAGGTACCGGGAAATGCCACCTTCTGTAGAGGCACTCTCCTGTCCCCCAACAGCTTGCGGCAGAAGGGCTGTGGATCAGTGTGAGTGTGAGGAGAGTCAGGATGTGGCCCTCGGCTCTGCGTGGCCCTTCGGGGAAGGCATGTACGGGGGGGAAGGTGCGCACTGGGGGTCTGCAAAGACATTTCCTGTGACAGGGTGTTTCACTGCTCCTCCAGCCGGCCTGGCAGGGGGAGAGGCAGGAGAGGACCTGCCCAGCGGCGCCGCGGCCTGCAGCAGCCCCGCGGGCTCGGCGCCTGCCGGGGCAGAGACGAACGGGAACACCCGGCCCCCGGCCCGGGCCGCTATCCCGCCTGTCCCGCAACCTCCGCGCCCGCGCCACGGTGCCGNGGGGCTGCGCGGGGCGGAGCGGGGCCCGAGCGCCAGGGGGGTGTGGTGGCGGGGCCGCAGCGGCGACGGGCGGCGGGGATGCGCCACGTTTATGCCCGCAGTTCATTGTCATTTCCGTCGGCAGAAACCACCTCACGGTTTTACGGGAGGACCCCTCTGCCCAACCTGTCACCCCTCACGCCTTCCAACCTCCTATTTCCCCTTCTCTTGTGCTCTTGTGTGTGTTTCCCGTCCCTTCTAGCCCCCAAAAAAGGCATCACGGCATGATTTCTGGTGCCCACGCTAGACCAGAAGGGGATGAGCGGTGGGGAGGGGAGCGTGCCTGTGTGCTGGGAGAGGAGTGCGCGGGGCCTTGTGTGTACAAGCTTTAGGGCAGTGCATGCTTCAGCCTGCTTTCACCGACTCTGTGACCACAGTATGGTTAACAGGAGTTGACAGTGTGAATGCAGCTTTCTGTAAATTTTGGATGCTGCTGAAGCCCAGTGCTTTTCCATCAGTGCGCTCACAAGTTGACCTACAGCGAATAGGAGCATACTGAATCCACTTGCTGGAGAGCTTGAAGAAGAAAAACATGAATCTCTTCAACCACATATGAGCGTTCCTTGTTTAATATCCATGACTCAAAAGCTCCTGTGCAAAAATGAACCTTTTTTTTTTTTAGCCCAGGGAAAACACTGATGTGCTGTACAAGTTTAAAGGCAGGGAAATGTTTTGCAGATTTTTTTAATGTCATTTCAGTCATTTAAAATCACTCTGCCTTGCACACTTGTGTCACTTGCAATTAGGAAAGCAATTGAATTTCTAAGTGTTAGGCACACACACAGTGATCTATTTAAAATTATGATGGTTGCCATTTTATGCTGAAAGCAAGAAAGCTACAGGTAAACATTACATTTCGGGATCCTATTCTGTATTTCCTCATTTCCTCTTTTATTATTAGAAGTTCCTTTTCATTCTTCATTCATTTCTCTCCTTCTGTGTTATTTGTTCATCTCCTTCTAGCTCAAAGGCTGCCCATGTATGGAAACTTAGTTTGTTTTATTATTGTGAAGGCTTGGGTTGAGATTATATGTTTATATATTTTTAACCAAAAATGTACCAACCCTGTATCAGTTTCTAGCTTTCTTTTGTTTAACAAGTTGCTCAGCCTTCACATGCAAAAACTCACTGGTGTACTGCAAAACCACACTGTGTCTGAGTTTTTAGCGCACATACTGTCTACCATAATTAGCAACCCTCACTCTAAACGCTGCTGAGTCATCATCCAAATATTCCAGTTTTCATCTATTTTTCATCATGGTCAAGTCAGACCGTAAATCCAAATGACCCCTGAATACTGGGTGTATAACATTTTTACCTGAAATGATTAAAGCTTTGAGGATTAGAATCCCCCTGTGTTCGAGGGGAAAAGCTGAATTTCGTGCAACCAAGTACAAATGGAAAGAGTAAATAGAGCTGTTTCTTGTGCCTTCCCCACTGTGAGACATCATTACTTCAGGCAACATCTCAGGTTCATTTGAGTGTTGCAGCTCTTAGAGGATGGCTGGGCTTAGATGAGCAGTGTACTCCTGTCCCCCAGATTACCATATATAAGTTAGCTGAGCAGTCATGGTACAGAGACAGGGACTTTTGTGAGGCCATTTGAGCTAAGTATTTATTTGGCAGTTGCCTGCTTATGTGAAGCTCTGGACACTATAAAGCCTTTTAATTCTTTTTCTCTTAGCAAGCACTCAAGCCCACAGAGTTTTTCCTCTCTGAGGACTTGCGTGTAGCCCGTGTTGCTTAAGTCCATCTTCTTCTGTGGAGTCTTTCAAAGTCTTGAGCCCAACCACACCAGCCTGTGTGAAGAGCTGGGTCAGGATTTTCTTGCTGTGGGTTGGTGGCATAGCTTTGCTCAAGCCAGAAGCAGATGACCTTCAAGAAGCAGAAGCAACCTGTTTTCCTGGACTTGTCTTCTAACTGATCAGAGAAAACACTTGGCCTTAGGTAGGCAGGAATTAAAAGTGGTGGATGAGGTTGTGCCATTATTAATTGGGACATTTCAGCGGGTCAGAGCCAGAGAGCAGACCCTCATTGCTGGCAGTGGTGTGGATCAGGACATAGTACCTGATGTTAGTTGAATGTGTTGGAATGTCATTGGCAGCACAGCAAGCTCAGGCTGCAGCTCTTGTTTGTTTAGATGGCAATGAATGATTAGGGCAGAATCAGTCCCTCTGAAAATATCATTTCAGTGTCTCAAAATTTTAAAATAATTGCCTGTTTAATGTTGTGTAAACACAGAACTGGCTGCTGGGTCTAGCACGGGGCTGTGTTAAATACACACCCATTGTAACAGAGGGGATGTGCTGCTGTAGCTACAAGGTGGAGTATCCAGTACAAAATCTTAATTGAGGTACTGACTAGCCTATCCTTTTTTAAAGTACATTTGTGTTAATGTCTTCTCTCAGTGCTATAGTGATGCATTTATTTTTTTTGTCTCTTGTTAGTCTGGCACATAGACAAACCAGTGTCAGAATCATTTTAAAATCAAGCCGTAAAAGGGGGTAAGACATTTCTGTTCTTAAAATAGCAGTTTCTTTTGAAGCTGTTGAATGAGATGGATTTATCCGGGGAAGGGGATGTGTGTGCAGGGGGACACTGCCTCCTTTGAAGATAGCTCCCTTAACTGTGACAAAGAATAAAGAAGTCTTCACCGGAAAGATTTCTCCTGTGATCTGAATTTTCTGCACCGTCTTGCCCAGTCTGGTTTAGGCAAAAGTCAGTCCAGACTTGAAGCAGATGAGTCTTCCTTCTGCAAGCATTTGGTTAATATCCAACTCTGGGTAACAGCAGGCAGGAACAGTCCCTTAGAGCCTCTCTGGCTCATCAGTGAGGCTGGAGGTCACAACAGCACGTGGAGAAACAGCAAGGAGTTTTCTACTAACCTATGAGGGAATATCTGCTCTTCTACAGATGGATGTTAGCAGTTATATGTTGCTACTTCCTGCCCAGATCACTCTTTCTTTTCAGATGACGTTGTGGACTAGGCCTATGATATTATTGTCCTAGGATTTCTGGCAGAGTAGCCATCTCGAGCAGAAGATGAACCAAACAGAAGGTAGAGTGGGGCACAAGAGACAGGAAGACTTTTCTCTGGGAACTGCCTAAGGCAGGCTGCTAGCCAATGCAGGTGTCTGCATCTAAAGTAGTTCTCCAGAGCCCCCTTCAAATCAGCAGAAAGAAATCATCTGTTTTCTGGAGATGTCAGAAGTTAGATGAGATGAACCCCACTTCTTTATGTTCTCTGTCATTGACCATGAGTGTGGACTCACTGTAGTGTCAAGTATAGATCTTCACAAAATGATGGAAATACAGGTCATTTTAACCATGTGGACCGGAAACTTACAATCATGCAATTTTTGTGAATAAACAAAATTATTAGGAAAATGTGGAATTGGGTCTCTGCATAGTCCTGCTAAGAAACAGGGTCAATCCGGTAGGAATGAAAGAACTGAGTTCAGAGAAGATCATGGAGATTTGACATCAAATCAGGGTCTGAGCTATTTCTAGGGCAAAATATTCATGAATACAAGGTGCCTAGGTGTAGAAGACAGCTATTGTATTTATATTATAGAATGATAGTATAATGAAATGGAGAAGGAAAGGAAATGCATTATCTCCCATAAGATTTATGAAGTATTTGTGCTCCTTCACTGAGGACTCTTCCCCAGTTTTCATTTTTTGCCACAACAAATCTCTCATATCTTCCACCAGGGTGTTACTTTATTGCGCACCAGAGGAGGGAGATACATGCCCACAAACCTTCTGAGAAACACATTTACAGGAAATAAAAAACACACAAGCAAGTCTTTCTGCCCCACTCTCTGTGTGGAGAGTAAGCTCTTATTCTCTTTCACACCTGTTAAATAGCTTAGCTTGGGATTAAACTATTGCTAACTATTGAAAATGTAGTGGGCTACATAGTGATCATCACATGATCTTCACCAGATGCTGCAATGCATGAGTGTTATCTGAGGAAATCATAGCACACTGAGTGTCATATACAAATGACAATCACTGCTGTTCTAAGAAGTCCATCTTTTTAATTGCTTCACTGGCAGATGGATTCTGCACAGGGTCTCATTTTCTCACTACAGGCTGCCTTTTGTTTTTTACACTTTCTAATCAGATAATTGAGTATGGTTTGCAGATACATCACACTGCATAGACATATACATCACTAAACAGATCTCATGGAGTTTTTTTTTCTGCAGCATTGGAGTTGCTAGTTACCTCCCTGCGGGTTGACTTAACCCTTCATAACCTAAAACAACTCGAAAGAAAAGGAAACAGATTTCACACAGGTAAGGGTTGCCATTTTAGCTTTGAGATAAGGGAGAAACTTCCACTTTCCTTCATCCTCCTTGCCAAGTGAAAGAAATAAAAGCTTGACAGTCAGGCTCTCATTTAGATGAAAGATTCAAGCTCCAAGCTGTCTCCTGAAATATTTTTTAAGAGCATCTGCAAAATTTTTGCAAAATTATTTGCTTTATTCATCAGGGAAAAGATAAGATGATCCAACATTTTGGCCTCATATGGGGCTCTTTCAAAGTATATGGAGAACTCAAAGGCTTTTAAAAGAATCCATGTCCTAAAAACTTAATGGATTATTTAGGTGCCGTGCATAGTTCAGCCTTGTAGTGCCTGAATTGGTCTCCGTACAACTGGTGACTCAGGAGTTCCTGACTTATTTAAATCACTTTGAGATACTTGTCTCTGGGGAATAGGGATCCCATATCCCATATTGATTTGTGGTTTTGTTGCTTTAGAGTATCTGATTCCTTGAAGAGCTTCTGTTTGTCCTTCTTTTGCTTGTTTGTAACAGGAGGTTGTTCTGAATGTGCAGCTGTTCTTTGTGTGTCTCAGTCTTTACAGGGAGACTTTTCACCTTCTCAGGACCCAAGCTGTTGTGAAATGGATGGCTAAATTTCTTCTGAGGTTTCAAAGGAACTCTTCACATGGCTGTCCTCTCTGTCCACAGGCCTCACCAAGCCACAACATGAGGGCTCTGCTTCAGGAGCAGACACCTCAGATTTGAGGGCAAAAGAACCATTAGACAGCCTCTGTGCTTGTATTTTTGTATTTGTCCTTCAAACCACTTATGAGTTGGCATACCATTTCCCTGGGGAATGAGATTCCTGCTCAAATGTAGAGGTATCTCTTCCTACAGTTGATGTCATCAGTGGGATTCAGTATTTGCTAAACAAATACCAGCACATGCTCTTATTGCAAAGAGGGCACAGCACTTGTGCTCTCATTCAGCATCACCATAACCAATTTCCCAGTCCTGTCAGTTAATATTTGCAAGCACAGCTGGAACCTGGAGGCCAATGGGCTGTAGATGACAAATTTGTTTTGATCCAAGGAAGGGAGGGTTCCTTTGAAATAAAAGGTATTTGATAATAGAGCATCAGGGTTGAAATCTAAATTAACATGATCCAATTGTCAAAGCTTCCTCGCTGCAGAAGGAGGTTAATTAAGCAGCAATCCCTTCTCCTGAGCAGTCTCTGCTTTGAGAGAATGAGTAACAACATGAGCTGGAGTCTACAGTACATAATGCCATTAGGTTTATTACTTCCCTTTTACAGCTTGCAGTAAAAAGAACTGTTGCAATTAATGAATGAAGTGGATACAATGCTGCAGTCAAGGTCAGGGTGAGGCATAAAATGTAGAGCCCAGTTCTGCCCGTGTCACATGATGTCACGGGAGAAAGCACCATAGTTTGTCAGGAAAGAAAAATGGGATCAGGTGTTCCTTTTGGTGCAAAGAAATCTCTCCCTCATGCACATCTGACAGCATCCTACCAAAACTCTCCAGGAATGATACGTGGGAGCAGAGAGGAAGTTAATGAAAGTGTCAGTAGCTCGGGAAGGGAGAAACTGTTCAACCGATTAGCCAGAAACTGGAGACACTCCTCTGCAGATTGCTAGCAGGTTATATGTGCTGTTATGAAAATAAATAAATAAATAAATAGATGGCTCCAGTTCCAAATTTCATGCTCTTGCACCAGTGTAAATCCCAAACAGTCACCAATGACAGTTCACTGTTGCATAGTGATGTAGAATGTTTTCCTCTTCTCAAGAATCGAACTGGTACTTGACTGAAAACAAAGCCAGCTAAGCCCCGAAAGGCAGTAACAATATATATTCCTTTCTTTTCATTCCTTTTTCCCTGGTTATACCCCCAATTTAAAAGCAAACAGCCACACATGCCAATCACGTTACAATTCTTTAAGTTTTCTTGTGTTCTATTTCCCAGTCAATCAACTCTCATCTGTTTTGTTTTTACCCTCTAATCTCTTCAGGGCATGGAATATCATTTTTCAGCTTGTACTGTGTGAAAAAATAGATCTTTGATTATTACTGTAATATGAATGCGTATTTGTGATCACAATGATTGCAATTGCAGAAAATGGAATTCGTAAAGATTATTTTTCAAAGCTCCTGTTAAAGGCCATGAGATGATTGCTAGCTAATGATAGAAACACATTTCTTTCATGACAAGCTAGTCCGTCATGAAGGCTTAATGTCTTCCACTGGAGCAGCTAGGTTTGTTGGAAACAAGACACCATTGCCAGATGGAGCATAGGTCTATGTGTTTATGTTCTGATGCAAAATGCATGTGAAAAGCCTCAAGAGTTCTGGGTCCCCTGGATGAGGCAAGAGAGTTAGTAAGATCTACTTTGCAAGAGGGCTGACGCATTTGAATAGCAAGTTTTCTCAGGCTTTTTTTTTTTTTTTCCATTAGAAAGGCCACACTTTGCCAACCAGAGAACAGGGCAATCAGCAGTCACTGAGCAGCATGGACTGTTTGTGCAAGGAGAGCTTACACTGAGCAAAGCTGGGGAAGTAGAAAAGCATGCTGGCGTAACTGTAAAGGAAACATTATATACTCACAGAACTGACTATATGCGTGTATATTTACCCCCTCCCAACCATACATGCATGCTACCCATGGGAAAAAGCATTTTCAGTATGTTCTAATTTGAGGGGGTGAGGTGGGGCTAGAGAACTGTAAAAAAGCTTCTTTCTGCCCTGTGAGAAACACTCATTTGTCTTCCAGCTTGTGTATGTGTGCTTGAAATGCACTCTGTGCCTCCTCCTTGTATCAGCCCCAGCACTGTGGCGTTGCAAATTTGTTGCGAGTCAAGCATCAGCAATTGTCTCCCTCGATGGAACTGCTTCAGAGCAGTGCTGGGCTTGAATACAGTGTGAGGGGATTACCTGTGGTTTCTGGGTTGTGAAATGAGAGCTATCACTTACAGAGCACTCTGTTGATACTGCTTTCTTGGCTTCCCTTTGATGATGACTCGTGTAGCCATATAAATAAGTAATAAAGTGAAAAATAAGCTCTGATAAGACCACAGCTCTGATGGTCGTATGTGTTCCAAGTGTTAAATAAGAGGCCCATCAGAAAGGAAGTGAAATGTGTGGAAGGAAGAAAACAAGAACGTTTACCTGTTTCTGTCCAACCCCCTGCAACTTTGCAGGTTCGGTTTTATACTTTCCTCTCCATGTCTTTTGGTGCTGACGTTTGCTGAGGAAAGGATGAGGATCTGGTATAACACCTTCTAAAATTATCACTGTAATTTGTACTACAATACGAGGAGCTTGACCAAGATTTGGGGTCCCAGGTACTGTACAAAAATGTAGTGACTAGTAACACATAGCCCAAAGAGCTTGCTGTCTCAATAAGGAAGATACATAGGAAGTGCCAATGAAAGCTCGGAGGCAGCACTGAGGATAAAGCTTATCTACCTCTGCTTCTCTGTGTCATGTCTACATTACACTGCTTCTGTTTTTCTGATGACCACTCAGCCCAGTTGATCTTGGCCACCAAATTGTTGAGTTGTAGGGACAGAAGGTGTCTTAGACCAGCTTCTTAGCTACCCAGAAATTCAAAGAGCTTCAGGACATCTGCAGGAATAGATGAGGGAATGGACTTCAGTCTGTTCTAGAAAGTGGCAGGTATGTTGCAGGTTAATAATAGTATATACTATTTAATGTTTTGGTCAGGCATATTTTTATTCTTGCTGTACATGAATATGCTTGCAATCTGTGCAAGAATAAATTGCTGACTAATTTACTCTTGGTATGCAAAGCAAGTTCAGCAGTTTACAGAGGGAATGTATGCTGAGGATGGCCTGTCAATACTCTGGCAATCTCCATGAGGAATAAAAAATGTGAGTCAGTCTGAACTTCCTGCTTCCAAGCCAGACACATCACCTTTACTTGCCTCCTTGCTGTGTAATGAGGTATATTCCTGACCGTTCCTGAAGAGCAATGGGACAGATGGTCTCTACAAGGCTCCAGCCTGATAGCACAGATGAATTCTTACACAGATCTTTGATTTTCTGCTGCCTTCAGTTTGCCATACTCCCTCACCGCAGTGTAGTGCCATGCCCCTTTACTCCTCCACTCCCACAGCAGCAGATATGCCTTTCTAAATGGACACGTGCTTCCTAACTTTGTCTTCTGGTAACCAGAGGTTGCCATCCTCTGTCCATAAGTGCTAGGGGACATCTTGGGTTGTGGAAAGTCTGGAAGAGATGGGCAACCTCTGTGACCACAGGAAAACTCATTACAAAAAAACCACCCCAAAGCCTACAAATGATCAGACGGGGATTAGGTCCTTTTGTTCCTGAGAAGCAGGCAGATGCGTGCAGGACACACAGACACATATGCTGTCAGTTTTCTGTGGTGCAAGGTGAGGGAGGCTGGGAGAAATGCATAAAAGCAGCCATTGTGCTCTGCAGCTTGTGTCTGGGAAGTCCAGCTAGAGCGTCTGAGCTGTGGCAGAAGTGCAGATGTGAAACTGCAGCTGTGACCAGACTGGACATTTCCTGGCTCAAGCCACTAGGTTCTCTTGTTCCTGTGGAGCAGATGGTTCCCTCCCAAGATGCACACGCACATGTTGGTGTGGTGCAGTGGGTAGAGTTTACAAGCAGTGTGAAGAATGCCCCAGTTATGCTTTCTGCCCTCACAGCTGCTGAGCTTCACACATGTGCATGAGGACCATGCCTCTGCTTCTCCCTTCATTTCTTTTTTTCGTTTTTAATCTTCTCATGCAGGGACCAGCACATCACTCCTGTTTGTCACATGTATAGTCTGTATATGTCACAAGTACAACTTCTAGCCCAGCACAGTGCCAGCCCAAGTGCTTTCCAGATGATACCCTAGCAGAGATGAAGCATGGAGAGGCCAGGCAGAATAAGCCCACTGGCTCCATCTGGGGGAGGAGGGACATTTGAGTGCAAGCCAGCATTCACAGTGATGATGAGTCACCCAGGTATGCGCAGTAACTACAGTGGTGGCCCTTCCAACACCCGCAACATCCTTTGCACTGTTTCTTGGTTTCCTGTTCCCAGGGCAAAAACTGTTTGTCTTCAGTAAGTTAAACCTGTTGTGTCCCTGCATCTCCCCCCTGCCTTGGATCCTTTAGTATTTTGCTGTGCCTTTGCAGTTGATAGGTGCCTGAGATCCTAAACTTGGAGAGATTACAGTGTGAACTCACTCCTAACTGATCTAAGAATGATGCTCAGCTGCCAGTGTTCAAGCTATTCAACAAGAGGCAGCACTGCATTGATCAGTGCCTCAGATTTCACAGGTCTTCAGTTCTAATATTTTTCTTGTGCTGTTCTCTTGTCAAAAGTGCTAAACATTAGTTTGTTGACCCAGATTGCAACCCAGCATTTACATGAGGAAAGACACTCCCACAGCAAGTTGCACAGATGTGCAACTTCCTCACAAAACTAATGGTATTAACATCAACTGGATTCCTCCCCTAAGTAAATGGACACAAGAACTTGTTTGCAAGAACAAGGAATTAATCATTATTGGCCAAGCATTAATTATGGCAGCTGTTGAGAACAAGTGAGTTTAATTTTTGTAGAGGACTGTTTAGTGGGGAAGGTGAATGTCATATTTTGCACTTGGGTGAGAAGGATTAGGCAGGTACTTGGTTTGCTTGGGCTGTATCTGGGGCACAAGAAGAGTGCAACAGGCACTCTTACTTGATGATTAGAACAGCTGTAGCAGAGACAGAGGGAATCCACTCTCTGATCTGCAGTCAAAAAGGGATGGTCATCGGTGTTCTCACTGGGCTTAGTGATAAAAGGGAGAGTCTTATGGATATATCTCAAATCCAGGGCTAGAGCAAATTACAGCAAATTTGGAGGTGGAGGAAAGTCTTATTTTTAAATACAGATAGTCTGAAATTATAATTTTCACTTTTCTGATACTTCTTATATCTCAGAGACTGGTGAGTTGACCCAGGGAAGTCAGCACACAGCCAAGTCAAACATCATTCATCTACAGATGTCTTAGACCCAATGACCATACTGTGCTTGATGTGCAATCCAAGATATATGCTCACTGTTGTTTGGGGTTTTTTTAACATATATACATAACAATGGGAAGAAAAGACAGAAATTTGCATCTATGTACAATTGTTTGCATGTCCATACATAAAGTACCCCTCAGTAGTTCCAATGTACGAGATTCCTTTGCTTTAAATCTTCCTTAAAATAGTGATTTCTATGCAGTGTATGCAGGAAGTAGTGTTTAACTGTGTGCAGAGATTCACTCTGTGTCACAGACGCAAACATGCAAGCACAGAAGAACATCTTCTACATCTTCTACACAGACACTATCACTGCCACCATGGGCGGTGACGNTGTGACCACAGGAAAACTCATTACAAAAAAACCACCCCAAAGCCTACAAATGATCAGACGGGGATTAGGTCCTTTTGTTCCTGAGAAGCAGGCAGATGCGTGCAGGACACACAGACACATATGCTGTCAGTTTTCTGTGGTGCAAGGTGAGGGAGGCTGGGAGAAATGCATAAAAGCAGCCATTGTGCTCTGCAGCTTGTGTCTGGGAAGTCCAGCTAGAGCGTCTGAGCTGTGGCAGAAGTGCAGATGTGAAACTGCAGCTGTGACCAGACTGGACATTTCCTGGCTCAAGCCACTAGGTTCTCTTGTTCCTGTGGAGCAGATGGTTCCCTCCCAAGATGCACACGCACATGTTGGTGTGGTGCAGTGGGTAGAGTTTACAAGCACTGTGAAGAATGCCCCAGTTATGCTTTCTGCCCTCACAGCTGCTGAGCTTCACACATGTGCATGAGGACCATGCCTCTGCTTCTCCCTTCATTTCTTTTTTTCGTTTTTAATCTTCTCATGCAGGGACCAGCACATCACTCCTGTTTGTCACATGTATAGTCTGTATATGTCACAAGTACAACTTCTAGCCCAGCACAGTGCCAGCCCAAGTGCTTTCCAGATGATACCCTAGCAGAGATGAAGCATGGAGAGGCCAGGCAGAATAAGCCCACTGGCTCCATCTGGGGGAGGAGGGACATTTGAGTGCAAGCCAGCATTCACAGTGATGATGAGTCACCCAGGTATGCGCAGTAACTACAGTGGTGGCCCTTCCAACACCCGCAACATCCTTTGCACTGTTTCTTGGTTTCCTGTTCCCAGGGCAAAAACTGTTTGTCTTCAGTAAGTTAAACCTGTTGTGTCCCTGCATCTCCCCCCTGCCTTGGATCCTTTAGTATTTTGCTGTGCCTTTGCAGTTGATAGGTGCCTGAGATCCTAAACTTGGAGAGATTACAGTGTGAACTCACTCCTAACTGATCTAAGAATGATGCTCAGCTGCCAGTGTTCAAGCTATTCAACAAGAGGCAGCACTGCATTGATCAGTGCCTCAGATTTCACAGGTCTTCAGTTCTAATATTTTTCTTGTGCTGTTCTCTTGTCAAAAGTGCTAAACATTAGTTTGTTGACCCAGATTGCAACCCAGCATTTACATGAGGAAAGACACTCCCACAGCAAGTTGCACAGATGTGCAACTTCCTCACAAAACTAATGGTATTAACATCAACTGGATTCCTCCCCTAAGTAAATGGACACAAGAACTTGTTTGCAAGAACAACATTATTGGCCAAGCATTAATTATGGCAGCTGCTGAGAACAAGTGAGTTTATTTTTGTAGAGGACTGTTTAGTGGGGAAGGTGAATGTCATATTTTGCACTTGGGTGAGAAGGATTAGTCAGGTACTTGGTTTGCTTGGGCTGTATCTGGGGCACAAGAAGAGTGCAACAGGCACTCTTACTTGATGATTAGAACAGCTGTAGCAGAGACAGAGGGAATCCACTCTCTGATCTGCAGTCAAAAAGGGATGGTCATCGGTGTTCTCACTGGGCTTAGTGATAAAAGGGAGAGTCTTATGGATATATCTCAAATCCAGGGCTAGAGCAAATTACAGCAAATTTGGAGGTGGAGGAAAGTCTTATTTTTAAATACAGATAATCTGAAATTATAATTTTCACTTTTCTGATACTTCTTATATCTCAGAGACTGGTGAGTTGACCCAGGGAAGTCAGCACACAGCCAAGTCAAACATCATTCATCTACAGATGTCTTAGACCCAATGACCATACTGTGCTTGATGTGCAATCCAAGATATATGCTCACTGTTGTTTGGGGTTTTTTTAACATATATACATAACAATGGGAAGAAAAGACAGAAACTTGCATCTATGTACAATTGTTTGCATGTCCATACATAAAGTACCCCTCAGTAGTTCCAATGTACGAGATTCCTTTGCTTTAAATCTTCCTTAAAATAGTGATTTCTATGCAGTGTATGCAGGAAGTAGTGTTTAACTGTGTGCAGAGATTCACTCTGTGTCACAGACGCAAACATGCAAGCACAGAAGAACATCTTCTACATCTTCTACACAGACACTATCACTCGTGCCATGGGCGGTGACGCAGGGCTTCCAGTTTCTGCTAGCATCCCTCAATAGCAGCCCTGAAATGTTCTTCTGTAAGTTGATTGCATGGTGGATAGATAGCTTTTCTTGTTGCAAATCCCCATAGTTCAGCAGATGGGTGTAGAGGGGAGGGAAAATCAAACTCCATGCCCTGAGAGCCAGTCTATCCTAGTGATTTACAAATGACCTCGGTGATCTGCAATCATTCTGGGCACTTGATATTGCTCAAGTCACTCTGTCTTCCTCTCTCTTGCACTCTCTCTCAGCATAATAAAGCTAAGGAAATCCAGGAGACTAAATTCAGTGCTGCAGATTAGTGACGGAAAGGAAACTGGATATGCATGAATTAAACAAGACCATTTGCCTTCTCTTATCTGCAGATGTTTTTCTCTCAGAAATGCAACTTCTTTTTTTGCAGGTGACACCCACACATCTCCTTCACTTACTGGCGATGAT
>VUYV01000043.1:797115-870374 GCA_008711295.1 Anarhynchus alexandrinus | reverse complement strand
AAAAAAAAAAAAAAAAAAAAAAAAAAAAACCAAACAAAAAAGCCCCTAACCAACCACCAAAACACCATGAATTTGAGACCATTCAACTTTTTGTCTGTTTGCAAATAGGTTTGTATGAAATTGGCAGCCTTCTAATACTTTGTCAGCCAAATTGGCCACGTCAGACTATCTGCATGCCCTTGAGGCTGGAATAGTAACATACTGTAATGTGATGCTCTAACAAAAGCACCTAATTGTGAAGAACAATCCATTTGCATCAAGATAAGCAGCTAGTAATGTTTCCCTCTCACAGCCCCTTACAGACACTGACTTTGGCTACAAATTACTGTTTTCAGCCTTTCACACTCTTTATTGGGCCTTAACAAAGCTGATGTTGTACTCATTACCCTAACCTGTTTTCTGGTTAGTGTGAGTGACTAACAAAATTTTGTCTTGGTCTGTGATTCATCATGAATAAAGTATTTTCCAGTCACACAGCAAAAGCGTTGCTGAAAGTGGAAAGATTTGATCTTTAGCACTGAAGCCTTTGCTTCTGTGCTCCTAAAACTCAAGCTTTTTTGTACCATGTTATTTATTAGTATCAAACATACCATCAGTAGCCAAAGTTGGTTCTGCTGTCAGGGCGTGTCTACAGGCATAATGAACTTGGCAATAGCCAAAAGCCTGCTATGCACAGGAAACGAAACATACAGAAATTATATGCACTGTGGGAAGCACGTGGTGTGTGGGATTCCACGTGGTTGTTTGGCACAACTGAAAATCCAACGAAGATGGGAAAAATCAAAGAGATGAAAGAACTCAAATCCTTTGAACGGAAAACAAGTACCTATCCAATCACCACATAGCTCCAATCTCCTATGGCAACTCCTTACCATACAAGACAGTCTTTGTGAAGCAAATAACTAGTCAGGGGAACGCGTGGAAGGCTGCACAATGGTGTTAGAGATTAACAAACTGGGTGGGTTCCTGAACTGCTGAGTCTGGCATAGAAATGGAAGTAAAAGAGATTATATGAAAAGAAGGAAGATGTGATATTGTTTGACAGACATGCAGGGTTCACGTTTATAGGTGCAGAAGAAAGAGAAGGCATTTTGAAAAATCTGATACAGGAGGAGAATATTTGAATTTGAGGGATTCAAAGTAGAAAGAACATCCAAGACTTTTGGCTTTAGTAAACCTGACAACCCCAATGGTGAAGGTTCAAAATACTGCAAAGATAGCACAGGCTACCTCCTTGTCATTCGTCTCCTAGGGGTTGGTTCCTGGAAGCATAGAAGAGCCAGGCTGTTGTTTTGTGCTGTGCTGGAGACGTGCAGAACAGGAATCAGCATGCAGGGGGCTGAAGCTGCACAACCCTTGGTTGACCCCTTGCAACATATGTTGATTGCGGTTCAGATATGATGACTGCAGATCAGATGTTCGTTTGACACTGAGATCCAGAAGTAGGGGAAAGGAGGATGAAAAATTAAATCACTGTTTGGCAGGATTATATTTGCATTTGAATTAAGACCTGTGTGCAAGGCAGAAAACCCTATTGATCTCTCGCTGCCCTCCATAAGGGCCAGTTTCCAAGTTCGGAGCAGCAACAGAGGGAGGTTTCTCTTTACATCACCCTGTAAACAGCATATAGACCCCAAAGGCAGGACCAGGGAGGGCCAGGGCTGTCCTGGCATGTTATGCATTGCCTAAAACCAGATGGAATAAATTAGGATTGCTCTGTTTGTCATATATGCTAATCCACATATGCAGAGCCAGATTCCAGACTTAACTGGCTTGCTCCTCTGCAAACACTTCCTTTTAGTCCCTTACAGTGGTGGATAAAAGGTATTTACTGGTATCTTATCTCCAACAGTCTGTAATTCGTGTCCCTACAGTGCTTTAATATAACAGCAATGTCCATTTTAACACAGTGCTGGAGCCTCTCATGTCCTAGTTCCCCTCATTTTTTTCATTATATGTTTAGGATGTTTCCCTGTATCTCCCTTTCTTTTTGGCCAGTCAAATGAATTTATACTTGTTTCAGATGTTCCAGGACTTACTTTGCAGTATCATGTCCTGGGAGCTATCAGTATGTTTTAAATATGGAAATTACAAAAGTATTAGGGGAAGGAAAGCAAATTATACCAACATTTGCTTTAGAAAGTAATACTTTCCTCTGACTAGCCTCAGGCCCAATGCATTTATTCAGGATTTAATTTACTGTATCTATTTAATAATTTTAAAAGGAGATTGCAAAAAGTATAATGAACTCTAAGGAATATAGATATAATGAAATAGATACTTCTATATCTAAAAATACATATATACAGTTTAAACAAAGAACATTTACCCTGTTTTATGCTTTTGACACACATTTTTCATCTCACCTTACTTTTGCACTAGAAGATATGATTTTTCACAGTGCATTGTAATCAGAGCACTTGTTAATGTTGGGTTATACAATGACAACACTGGTAGATGGCATGGAGCATGACGAGGCAGTGCCATACCCTGACAGAGTGCTCAGCCTGCTGCTCTCTGCCAGGAGCGGCTGGATGCCTCTGGCACAGGATCATCCACTTCTCCCCTCCAAGTGCGGAGGGAGGTGGCAAGGCATTAGCATCCCCCGCAGTCAGTGTCAGCAAGGAGGGCCAAACTGGGACCATGCAGGGACTGCCATGGGTGCTGCCTGGCTCCCTCCCCTCCACCTCCTGCACGTGCTTCTTGCTGCCTCAGCTGTAGTACCAAGGTGCAGTAAGGGGCTTTTCAGGAAAACCGAGTAAAAAATGTACGTGGGAAAATGTCAGCCTTGGGGGGTTTGTGCTCGCGGTGAGGGGAAAGGAAAAGAAATAAATAAAAAGGCTTTGTTTTGAAGTCCTTCAAGCCAATCATAAGCTTTTGAATTTGCTGAACTGACCCAGAGCAAAGCTGTCAGGGCCTGCTGGGTCCAAGACTGTGGTCCCGTGCCAAATGCACAGCATTGCCTCATGGCAGTGGACGCTCAGGCCTTGCTTGCCGTTGGCATTGTGGGCTCTGCGCCCTGCACTGGCAGAGCTGTGCCTGGCTGGGGGGGCAGGAGGCACCTCACCACTGCTCAGAGGTGGCACAGCACCCTCCAGGAATGTGGTTTGTGGTGATATGACTCAGAATGAAGGTTTGGGGCCCAGTTAGCAAACTCAAATAAGACTTATAAAAAATAAAAACCAAATTTTTTTTCTTGGGTTAAGATGTCAAAGCAGATTGTTGCCACACTTCAACATCTCTACTATTGTCATGTCCCCTCAAAGACAAAAAGAAGCTTCTTATCTCAATTTGGAGGCAAGAAAATGTTGTACAATCCAAATTTTATTTCAAGGTGGGAATATGGATTTATTTGTCATTTAATTTTTTATTCAGTAGTCCCTATAAAATAAACCTCATCTCCTCAGTATGAAAAGGGATTTTATGCCAAGACAACCCCAATTACAGCTTAGGATGTCTTGTTAATGTAAACATGCTTACTTGAAAGAATGAAGCAGGTTTTGCTGAAGACTGTGTCCTACTCCAGCATAGAGCATTCCTGAAGAACATCTTTAGATAGAAAGGTAACCTTCAGTCAACACAAAGTTCCTTGAAGTGTCCAGAGCAGTCCCTGCAGGCAGCTGAGCACTTGCAGGTCTAATACACAATGGTGGGAATGAAGGACTCCCTCACACCCCAAAAATTGGGTGCTTATGGGAAAAAAATTCACGCGATCTTTCGTTGCTCATAACTGGACCCAAATTTTTGAAAGAGCTCTGATACAACCTATGTGCCAGAAGATGTGCATGAATTTTCAGGAGGACTCAGCAGAATGCCTTTTGGATAGAAACAAAAATTCAAAAATTAAAGTAAAGCTCTCTTTAAAAACTGACCTCTGTGTCTTCTAATGCTTCCCATACAACTTTTTGTTCCCTTGCTGTAGGAGGCAAACAAAACAGAAATGGAGTTCTTCATGACAACAACAGATCTTTCTCCCTCTCCAGCTTCTCTTGATTTTCTCTTCAGGTTGATTACTTTCTCACTCTGTGGAGTTGCTTGGTCATGACTTCAAATGGCTTTATGAACATTTACAAAGTGTCCAGCATAAGGACTCGCGCGTTAAAGTTTTAGTAGTTTTCTGTCAGCTTGGTTTGTCCTGGCAGCCTATTTGTGCCATAGCCTAATATCTTGGATGCCTTCTGGCTGACTCTTCCCTCTTTCTTTTAAGCATGTGTTTTGAACTTCAAACTGTGCCCTGGTCTCGTAGGGAAGACAAGATTATTTTTTTTTTACATTTTGCCATATTTAACAGCAACAACAGTCTCTGAGGATTAGACATACAGGAAAGGAAATCAAGGGTTAAATATAAGGCAGCAGTTATTGGGAAAGGTCAGAAGTTCTGGTTCTCCCAACAGCTGAGCAAAACCACAAGTGTTAAGAGGAGACCAGCTCTGAGATCTGATGCCACCTTTCTGTCTTACCCACTGACAACCCTCAACACAAGGTGTATCTCATTTTCAGCCGTCATGGAGAGCAATTCTTTTTTACCACCCCCCACCCCATCCCACCCTCCTTTTATGAATGTTTGTGTTTTTTTTCTTTTAGTATGTTATATCAAAGTTTAGCCAGTACTTGCAATGGTGTAGGTTTCCATGATCAGTAATGACAAACATGATGAGAAAATGAGCGGCTGTCCTTCCATGTCCAAGAGCAAGTGACTGCCTAGGAGCACACGAGGCTACTGGTGGGTCAGCCGGTGGGTATCATGGCTGCCAGGACCGATATGCAGTGTAGTCTCGTGTTGGCGCATAGGATGGGTAACCTTTGTTTTTCTGGCATGGCGGGTGCCGGGGAGTCATGTTCATGTAGTCACTCCGATGGTACATATTCTTTTTGGATTTTTGCTGTGGGAGAAGGGGGAAGAGAAGTGTGAAATCTTTCCTACAATTAGTCTGTCCCACCTGGGGTGATCATTCAAAAAAGAAGAAGAAGAAATGGAACAGGGATCCTTTAAGCAGAGGGGTTTTGACTGTTAATAAGACCTGAGACAAGTTAATAATGGATTTGATTAATTTTCCTTCTTTGAATTAACAAATTGTTTCACCCAACTCTCATATTAACTGCTGACAGTTCTGGCCCTAGGTCCTGGTTCAGGGAAGCAGTCATATTTATAAGGCAGCCTCAGGTTTAAATACATTTACAAAAGAATTAGAACACATGTTGTCATAAAATAATCCATGGAATTTGCCCAACCTGAATGTAAGTCTCCATCTTATCTGCTGAGAGATTTACAGTGTTAGTTCTCCACGTAAAGGAATGCTGCAAACTAAGGATACAAACTGATGCCTCTCACCATCAATTCTCAGCTGTGGAATGACTCAGCAGAAGCAATATAGCCTGAGCAGCAAATGCTGTCTTCATTAGGAGGACATTAGCTTAATTAGAAATTAGCTTAACTCAAACAGAATAAAAGCAGGAAAAATCAGCCTAGGCTATGTGTATCATGGCTTGCCTACCATTTACAGCAGTAACACACAACATATAGGTTGTTCTGAGCCTTCCATCAAGGAGCAGGAGTCAGAGCTGATGTTAATTTTTTATCTGTCTCACTATCTGGGCCTCAAAAATCTCATCTCCACTATTGAATTCCTGCCTTATAATGCCCCTGTGAGACAAGGGAGGCATTGTCTCTTTCAGAAATAAGAGTAGCAGAAGGCAGGTGAAATCATTTGCCTATAATCACAGAGGAAGTTTGTGGCTACAGCAGCATTTGAACCTCTGACTGCTGCAAGCTGTGCACAAGGTTGGTGTTTTTGCATAGCTTAAGGCTTTATTGATCAGGGGCTAGGTAAAGTGCTTCCATGCTTTTCCTTAATACTGATCATACCTTCTTTTGTAATCTCCTTTATACTGAAATTTCCTTCCTAGCTACATAAATATTTGCATATGCTGCAATATACCTGGTGTTGCTGTGGAATTGGAGGAGGTTTGCATTAGAAAATCTGATGGCTGAATTATGCTGGACATGCAGAGTGGGGCAGTTATTATGAAACCTTTTAAGCTTTTTTTATATTAATGTTACATATATGCAAGGTGTTGAATGTAAGTTACATACTGCTTAAGCCATGCAATGCAGCTGATGCATGTAAATCACTAGATACAAAAGGTTTACCTGTATGTGTTTATCTCCATAATACCTGAGAGGTAATTTTGCATGGGAGAAATACATTTTGCTAGCATGAGTGAATGCTGGACTGTTACAGGATCAAAGACTGCTACTTTTGGAGAGGAAACCAGTTTTCCTCCAGGGAAGGCAGAACTGTATGAAAATAGACAAATCTTTAGCTGCTTTCAGGAACTCAAGTGAAACAGGCTTGCCACGGCTGTCAAGTATCATATTTTAGGACCTTTTTTTACAATTCAGAATGTCTTCTAGGCAGCTGTATTTACATTCAGTAACATTCTAAATACATCCACACTCTGAGTGCATATTATCAGGAGAATACCACCAGCAGTGATAACAGCAGGTAAAAACTGATGCAGCAAACAGCTCATATCGCAATGCAGCCTTGTCACTCTTGCTAGGAGCAGACGTGTTAGTAGCTAAGTGTGTAGCCATTAGGTACCAAACGAATATAGCAGAAAGTAAATGGTTCAGATTGTAAATGATGGATTTGAAGCTACAGCATCTCATCAGGGCACAGCACTGTAACACCACCAGCTGTTTCGGCCTCTACAATAAGGCACAAAGAAGGACCACTTAACCTGCCTTTGTGTTTTCCTGTGGCAATGGCCCATTTGATTGTTTTCCATTAGAAATAGCCATATATTGAGCAAGTGTATTTTTGTGAAACACTTAACAGGTCTGAAGCTTCAGCTAGCAGTGAGAGTGGTTTTCTGTATACATGCAACATTTAACCTGTCAGGGACTCTGGGCCCTTTATACGGGATGCCTCATAATGTGTTGAAAATTGCTATTTAACAACAAAGATACAGGGGAAAGGCAGAGTGCAGGGAACATAGCTCTCTACAGTCTTTGTTCAAGTCTTTCCCACATGGAATAAGTACTGTAAATCAGATCTGGGAGATCACGATCCTAAGACTTGTCTAGTAACATGTCCTTCTGCTGCCTCTGCATCGTGGCTCACTCTCTCTTCACTCCAGCAGACAGAACTGGATGTGACCTGGGCCAGCCAACTCTCCAGAGAGATGAGAAAGCAAAAATAATGAGCCATAAGACAGTCTCAGCTTTCTTAGGGTTAATGCACAGAGGCAGACGAGGAGGGACTACTAAGATCCCGGTGCTCCTTTTCCCTTGCAGTCAAGCTGCCAGAAATAGTCGATACTCAAGGGAATTGCTGGATAGGCACAAGGCATTAGTGCAGATGTTCTTGGGCCAACTGAGGGTTCCCTAAAGATTGTTTTACTGTAGGTGAACTCCTTCTGTCAGTATAGTCTCAAAGGGTTTTGCCAGGAATGCTTGTGCTAGATTTCCCTGACAGGGATAATTGTCAGAGCTAGAGACAGTGTCCCAGTATTGCTGGTGTGCAGGGCACTGCCAACACTATGGCATTACTATTAGCTTTAGGACTGTACTGCAGAGGCCTGGCTGCCCCCCTGGAGAGCATCTGGTGCTTCAAGTCTTTAGGGGCATAGCATGGGTGTGCATGTATTGCTGGGGCGAAGAAGCCCGGTGATCCTGAAGTGAGGGTTTTCAGTCAGTTCGTGGTAAACACAGCGAGTATAGCCTGAGAAATGAACCAGGGACAAAGAGCATACAGAGAAAAGGAAGACAGTAGTTTCTTACCCAGTAGTTAATAAAAACTGCAGTTATTAGCATACTGTAGACAGTAAGAACTCCAGTCACTGCCACCATAATCCACAAAGGAATTGCAGACTGAGGCTCTTGTGTTTGGATGGGTGTCTCTTTAAGGAAAGGAACAAAGAAAACTTTAAGCACATAAAAGCAAAAACCTCAATCTCTGCTTATTTACTCCCTGTTCCAGTGTGCCATTTGTACTGATCATCATTTTAAGATGTCTTCTTCAGGACATCAGGAGCAGGAATGTGGGTTTACCAGGAAACCCAATTTTTTTTTTTAAGGAAACAAACTGACTCAAGTCATCATGTAGGGAGTGTGTATAGGGAGGATACTGGCCTACAGAGATTTCCCAGCTTACCTTTCACGTGAATGACGGTCCCATTGCTCTTCTCATTGCAGACATATGGGGGTGGATACATGGCCTCGATTTTGCAGAAGTAGATGTCAGTTTGGCTGGCACTCATATTCCAAAGACTGAAGATTACTTTGTCTTTATCGTGAATCCCCTGGCAGTTGAATTCTTTATTTGAATTACTGCTAGTTTTGGTTGTATTCCATGAAATAAAGCAAACTTCAACTGCACTGTTTGTTCCTTTGTGCAGTGAAGCTCGAAATTCCTTCCCTGTTCCATTGTATGTGTAGTTGCAGACTAGAGTTGCAGTTTTGTTAGCTACAGTGAGCAAAGGACGCTGAGCCACTAAAATCTTGTTTTCTGGAAGGGAAGGGAGGGGAGGGGACAAAGTGAGAAAAACACTTGTTTGTAAAATACAGTATGAGCCTTCAGAACCACACATCCTCCCGTGCAACTCTTCTCCCTATCTCCTCTCCCCTGCTGACGCTCCCTACTAGGGAGCACGTAACCACCAAGCTGCAGAAGCAGTTTCTCACAGGAGCTCTTGGTGCAGCAATCCCCCTCTATATAAATAATTATATAGTCACTAGGGGAGACTGAGAGGTCACGAACATTTTTCTTCAGAGTCAGAACACTAGTACAGAAAGTGGCCCATGTGATTAAGATTTAACGTCAGGGTTCAGAAGGCTACTCTGCATGTGTGTGCAGGTGTGTATATATAAGGCCACCTTAGTCTGTCCTTTCCTTAGCAAGCAGATTCCCAGGGGACATTATGGAGTGAAAATACTGTGAATTAAATGCTTAGTTTAGCATCAGATAAGAGAATATTATTTATGCACTTGCTTTTTAATCCAAGGACAAGACTTGAAGAGGTTGCAAGTCAAATTTGCTGAACCATTTCAAGGGTTTGGACCTTGGACCATGAGGACTAAAAGCATGAACTGCTATCACTTTAATGTAAAATAGTAATTTCTGTAGCTAGCATCTGTAGTAGATTCTTAATCTCTCAAAGGACTCAGGAGCTGACTAATTTGACACTGCATTGGCACTTAGCACTTGAATGGCTTGCGAAAAAAACACATCACACTAAGGTATAATTCAATTTGGATTGACCAGACTGATACATAAACAGGAAATGTTTTCTGACATGGAGACCTCTGTGCTACCATCTGCCAAAGAATGAAACACTGCAAGGATTGTGCAGAAAGGCGACTTCTTCCAAGCAAAATCATCCTTTACAAATCAGGCCCTACTTTTCAAAAGATGATTTGTAAGTAAGAGGAAGGGAGTTTTGGCTTTTAAGCTAGGAACTTACCAGAACTAAGGACAGCCCTTTTGTGTATGTATATGACTGTGTAAGTCTTCATGCAAGCTCAACTCGTATGAGGTCTTAGTAGTCTTTTATAGATCCCTGAAAATTGCTGTGGTTGTGAGAATGACAGTTATATCTCTTGTCCTCAAAATCTGCTTCAAAAGCTGTATTCTTTCTACTTAATCCACGTGATGAGACTTAAAAAAGGCTAGTAAGGGAAATGGAGTGGGAAGGAGGCCAGATCCAGAATGCCCAGAAAAAAAGTATTTCACCACGTTTAACAATGATTAGGACCAAATGGCTACATTTAGTGTGTTCACATCGGCACAAGAAGATGGAATACGCCAACATCTTGAGTAGGGTACTCCTTTGGGATGAATGTGGTCCAGGGGGTAAAGTAAACACAAAGAGATGCATGAGATGGTCAGGACTAGTGGCAGGGTGTGGGCAGTGAAAACAACCCGTGGCTAGCAGGTTCTCCAGTTACCAGCCCAACCCATGAAACTGCTGAATTTGTCCATTTTCTCACTGAAACTCTTGTTTACTAGCCCTGTCTTCTCATGAGGGCAGGAAAGTATGAGACAGGGAATGTTCTACTGCCTTGTCTTTAGCAATGACAGACTGTTGTCCATCCTCCTTGTGTCTCTTTGTTCAAGACAGTCACCGTGGACGGTGGAGCAGAGCCTGTCGCAGCTCTGAAATCCCATGTTTTCAGGAAACCCAAGCCCTCTGAAACTTTTTGTTTTGATGAAGGATGAGCATTTCCAGGCTTTCCAGCAGAATGAGACACAGATCTTGGAATCCTGATACTGAGCGGCAGATTAATAACAGGCAAGGCAGGTTTCTACTGGAGGTGCTGCCTGTGGTGAATTTTCATCGAAATGAAGACATTTCAGCAAAACACTTCAGTTTCATCGAATCAGCATTTTCCGACAAAAGCTCTCACATAGGCTTATAAGGCATTTTAGTAAGGGGTGAGGTTTGGATTCCACCCCTTTAGACAAGGTATTTGATCATCTTTTTGTTGGCCAGAAAATTGCTCTTTGGCCTAAATGGCAATACGCAAGTCTGCATTAGAATTGTTCTACCTTTACCACAGTAGAATTCTACACATCTCACTTGAGACAGAGTTATTCTTCTGATTTGCACTGTAGCAGCACCCACCACTACAACCCTGGTTGTCAAAGG
This sequence comes from Anarhynchus alexandrinus, assembly GCA_008711295.1. Taxonomy (NCBI): domain Eukaryota; kingdom Metazoa; phylum Chordata; class Aves; order Charadriiformes; family Charadriidae; genus Anarhynchus; species Anarhynchus alexandrinus. The sequence continues at coordinate 859,721 of VUYV01000043.1, read as the reverse complement.
GACTGACTACAACTTCAGAAGAAACCTTTTCTGTCTCAGAGTTTACAACCAAAATAGGCATCCCGGAACAGATGCTTGCAGAAGCGTTACACTTCAGAAAAATGCTTGCCTGTTTTTCACTGCAAGTACTTACAGAAAACTAATGGATGTTTATTGTTCAGCCTGATCAGATTTTTGTTATGGCCAGAGGAAAGACAAGGAACACTGAAAATCTCATCACTGAGAGACCACCTTCAAATGTTATTTAGAATCATCTGCAGACCCCTATAACTTACTCCAACCTTTTGCTGTTGTCAGCTAATCTGGATTCCTGATGTTTCATACATAGCTTTGTGCCTTGAGCTCCGCTATTTAACTACAGCTTTGGACTATTTATGTCCCTGCCATGACATTGTGCTAATTGGCAACCAGTCTCTTTAGATACACCCACCTAAAAAAATAAGTTCCTTTAACTTCTTTCCACCTCTTGGATTTATGGTGCAGCCTGTTTGCCGTGGCATGCAGACTGGGTGTTGATAACCCAGCCCCATGCTGCTGATGTTTGGATGCAGGGTGGCTGAGCAGTGAGAAAAAGTTTATTTGTGGATCATTAAATGAAGACTGCTCCTACATGATTTAAGCTAAGCACCCAAATCCTTTTTCACAAAGTGGGTCTACTAGTTCAAATCTAAATTGATTGAGGGAGATCTTTTGTTTTTCATTTGTAGCAACTAATTAGCACCATGTGAATTGCTTGGGCTGCAATGCCTGCTGGGGCAAGGCAGGTTTACCCCACAGGCGTGTTACACAGGCTCTGCTGTCATCTTCCTCCTCTGGGCTTGGATTTACTTTGAATGGAAGAAAGTCAACCATGCCAAAATGTGTATTAGTTTCATGGGGAAAACAGAGGAAGGCCAAACATCCCTTACTTCACCTGTGATCTGAATAGGATTTGATTATATTCTTAGTAGGACCTGGACCATTCTGAGCAAACATGGGCTGGGGCTGCTTTTGCCTTCACAGACAGTTTTTCTCGTAAGTGTCACTTTGGGTTTGTTAAAATGGTGAAACTCTGAAACATTTAGTATGCGTTTCCATTAGTGTACGCTTTCCCCTAAATAGGGTTATGATTGCCCTTTCCAGAGCTGTGTTCAGTCATGCTGCATAGTAATAAATATCTGTATCTTGGCTTTACCCAGCCAAGAAAATGGCAGTTATGAAAAATCATTGTCTACAGTTTCAAAAAGCTGTGAAGTCTACAAATGTAAAATCATTTAAGTCACTGTGCACAGGCTGCAAGCTCTCTCAGGATCTTAGGATTTATATGCAATGGTGTGGAAGATCTCTAAACATTTGTTAAGCTTTATTTGTACCTTATTTGGCATGCTAGAAATTTGTTGTAATCACATGTGAGGTTTTTTTGCATCATGAAAAAGAATGCCATCCATAGATAATATCCATATAATACTGACTCTCATCATGAACCCCTGATACAAGAAAAACTTCATTGAAGTTTTGTTTTCTTTCTTTCTTATTTGCCAAGAAAGTGAAATAGAGACGACAAAGTATGGAAAATAACTATTTTGAGGGTTTTTTTTCCAGAACTTTCCATGAATCACCATCGGCTATTGGAAAAAATATTCTGCTAAAAATATTTTGTACTCTCCTTTCTTTCTTTTCTGTGCCAGTTGACTTCAAGGAGCTATTTGCCAGAGCAAGGAATCTGGGATAAATTGGAATTTCTATAAGCACAATAAGGAAATGGCCCACTCAAGTCCCTGGGGGGATAGGGGAACACCTGAAAGAAGTTTATTTAATCCAGGAACAGAAAGACACACAGCTACGTTATAAACGAAGCTCTTCCATTTGTGATGCTGTTGGTCTCTTGTTCAATTACCTTTACTCTTATTTCACAGGTACAAGAGTCTTTCTCTTTTACTTTGGTTTTAGATCAGCCAGCTGTGTGTATAATGTGCAGCTGGAGGGATCTGCCCCTTCTAGCCGTTATAGACTTGCTTTCTGCTAAACTTTCCTACTTCGGTGCAAGTACCACAGGAAAAACAGTACTACATAAAGCCCAGGTGACACTATTGCTTTAATCAAACCCAGTGTGAGCACAGGGTTTTTTCTGGTCAGTTTGTGATTTATTTTTTTTTTAAACAAGAATTTGTTGATGTCATCCTAATCTCGGCTAACCTTGCCTCATACATCTTTTGTATTCTGGTAACCTTGGTGGGTTAGAGGTTGATTTTAACACCCAGAGACCATAAGCCAGAAGGTTATACGGGTAGTAAAAAGATGAGGTGATTTGTGGTATACTGCGGTGGGAACCCACTTATATTACTTATTTCACAAAATACATGGGACAGGCAACTTGATATAGCTGCCTCTCTAACAGACTGTAGCAAGGTAATTATTTAGCCAACAAAAAGGCAGGGAGGACAAACTTTGTAAATGCTAGTGTTTCTACAAAAGGGAAATGAACAAACTGATCTTTTAAGTGCCTTTGCATGATTCAAACTCAACCTGCAGCACTCACTGATACGGTCTAACAACAGCAGAATGGGACAAATTCTGTTGTCTTCCCCAAAACAAAATACCTAAGGCCTGTAACACACTTTGTGGCTGGAGGAAGTCCTGCAGGGTTTTGACCTGCCTTAGTGTTTTCCATGTACTAAGGATCAATCATCTCCATCAAAATGAAGAGAAGAGGTGGAGAAAGGACAAAGGGAAAAGATGAGAGCCCTGAGAAGCAAGTGACCTCATGTGCTTCTCTTCAAGCAGTTGAACAGTCTCAGCAAAGCTATGGGAGAAACTCAAGCTCTTCATGCAAAACAAGTGTTTAAACGTCTATAGAGTCATGGCATAACCCATGTCTGATAACCACACACTATATTTTATTTTGTTGCAATTCAAAAGAGTTTCTTAAAGGCTGTTCACACCTCATGGAAATGTTTTTAAAACTGTTAACCCACTGCTGATACTTATCCCCTCCTGGAATCAGTATCTTCTCTGACAACTCAGGGGCCCACTGTGGAAATAATTATGATATTGCTAACACAGAATTATAGACATAGGAAAAGGACAAGGAAGAAAAAAACTATGGTCTCTTAAAGAAATGTAGATCATGGTGTCATGCCAATTACAATGCCTTCACTGAGGAAAAGAATTATAGAAAAATAATGCAGAAATTAGATTAGGAAAATTAGATTCAATTGTATCTATCATATTAGAAAAAGCAACTCTTTAAAGATGTTCTATATGTGAAAAGTTTTGTACTGGAAAACAGATTTTTGTTCCTATCTGTAAAATACAAAACACTGATATTTGGAGAAGACCCAACAACAACAGTTCACAGGCCAGCAGTTTGAAAAATTATCTGTCTCAAGATTATCCTAGAAAAAGCCATCATCCCTTGCCTTGCTTTGCATTTTGATGTACTTCTTGGAAAGACATGTTAGCTCTGAACACACGAACACTGCGTCAGCAAGTCAACACCAAGACAAAATACCCTCAACCACAACAACTGAAGATTCAGAAAGATTCACTAAGACTCAGGATTTCAAAATCACAAATAGACATTTTTTTGTTGTTGAAGATCCTTTCAGAAAGAAGCTAGATATCTAGTAAGTATCAATAAACCACTAAACAATGCAAAAATCAGAAACCCGGCAATTCCTGTCCTCCTCTCTTTGAGCTCAGTAAGCAACTCTGCTTTTGGTCCTTTTATTTGCTATTTCTGTGAGGATGTGGGTGGGCTTAGGTCCGCAGCCCATCACACTGAACCAGGCCATGGTGGGACCTGGAGCTTTGCACAGGAGACTTGAGGGTGGTGGAGAGGCTGCCCTAAGAGAGGCACTGGCACCAGGTCTGCTCAGTCCCCCTGCCCCCAAGAGAAAGCACTTGTGAGCAAAATTTGTAAAGCCTGGGGGGAAAAGGTGAAATAACCCCCCCCTCTTTATCTATGCATGCAATTTCCAAATGCATCTAAAGAGAATTCAAATTAAAAGAAAGCTCTTGGCTCTTATCTTGGAGGGGTACCTGTGGCAGGAGAAAAATCAGCCTCTTACTTATATCAAGTTGATCCATGTGCCGTCTTAGCAGCGTGCTCTGTCTCTCCCCTTTCATCCAAACACAGAATAATTTGTGCAAAATTAATTCAAAGCTATGCTAGACCTTCTCCCCCCTGATGATCAAAGTGAGGAAAAGTAGTGGAAAGGATTGAAATGTGGGGGGTTTTTGTTACCTGTTACATCAGCAGTGGGGATGAAGCAGAGCACCACGAGGATCCCCAGGAGCATGGTGCTGATGGTGGGCCCAACGCCTTGTCCCCACCCCCTGCAGGTACTGCCACCTCTCCCAGGGCTCTGCGCCACCAGCCTTCCTTCTCTGTGGGGCCAGGCTGCACCCTCGGTTGCTCACACAACTTCTCTCCTCCTCCCTCCACAGCACATGATGCACAGCCAACTGAAACCACTGTAATGGCAATGCTTGAGCAGGAAGTTAAATTGTTTGATGACTTTAGCCTTAGGAAGTTGCCTCTGCAAAGCTCAGTAACACCTAAAAGGTAGTGGAAGCTCGCCTTTCAAAATAGGGACTCTTGTCCCTGTATTGAACGATGTGTGCTTGTGTTTTGTGCTCTGCAATTTCTCCTATTAGGGAGAAATGGACTTCCCTAAAGGTGCAGCACTGTTTCTTTACCAAGAGTAGATACAGACGTATGCTGTTCCCCTCATCACAATAGAAGCAAACAGCAGCTTCCAAGTTCCTGGTGGCCAAACCTGACCCCTCAGGAAGTTGTGCGCTCAGGAAGCTCTCTCTCTCCTCAATCCTAGGAGCAGAAACCTTCCTCTCTTCGCCTGCTGGCTTCCTTCTGCCTGCCTTCCTAGCCCCTGGGAATGCTGACATATTTTGGCAGTAGATGACCTAGGTTTGTTCATTTTAATTTTTCTGCATCTGCTTACCGCCTAAATGCAGACCAAACAGTGCAAGAAATAATGATCCGGTATACCTTCCCTTTTCAAAAAAAAAAAAAAATCCTGAGTTATAAACGAGCACAACTGTAATCCAATTGACATCTAAATAAAGGTAGTGTACAGCAAGCACACTTCTCAATCAGTGCTTTTACTAGAGTTCTTCTTATTTAAAGTTTCTCTCTTTGACTCACCCGGTAAATGTTCATTCTTCTTTGCCCTGCAAGCTCAATGTCATCTCTCCCCTTGAAACAGCAGGATTGTGAGAGCCAGTTAATGGCATTTATAACTGTGAGGAACTCTGGTTATTAACGATTTACTTTTGTCCACCAAAATACAAATATTTAACTATGTATCAATGCCTGTCATTATCTGTGATTTATTTGAGAGAAAAGGGGGGGTGTTTAGCAGGAAGACTTTCAAGAAAATTGGGCTGTTGTAGAAAAGGATGAAGAGTCATAAACTGTTCTTCCTTTTCCCTTAGTATCTGAGGTCTTTAGGTCATGTTTTATCAGAAATTACATATGTAATCTAAGAGCAGATTTAGCTGGTATATCCATTTGCAGTCTAGGAATTTTAACGGTATTCTTTTGTTTTGTAATCAGTGTAAATTGCCTGCACTACTGAAAGTTTTGGAATTTCCTTGTACTTACAAAATAAAAAAGAGAAAAAAAGTCAGATTCTCTCTTTCTTAGCCCACTTTTGTGGTTTCTAGATAAATATCCTGAAACCTTTTTTGAGTCATATGAGTGTGCCTGCAGTTATCAATGACATAGTCTCAGCTTAACTTGAAGTAAGAATCCTCCAACAAAGTTACAAAATTTGGTATCTTTTTGCTGAACTGTTCTGTCTTGGAACAGAATGAAAACCACTATTGTCACATCTTCTGGTTCAGGTAACTGAACCTACACAAAGTTTATCAGGCCTGCTGCATGCTTCTGCACCCTGGCTGTCAGATCCTTTCTGTATTTGGGGTATGAACTGGAAATGCATGGAGACTACATACTCCCCTCATCACAGAATTAGGGGAATACATTGCAGAAAGACAGCTACTGCCATTCATTTCACTGGCATATGTTGGCAAAGGGGCACCATTCAGGTGGAAACCTGATTGTGGAAACAGTTGTGTAGGAAGATTCTGCTCTAGGAATACCACTGACAAAATACAAGAGGGAACGATGTGCACTCTCTTCAGAATGGCCATGGACCCATTTATTCGTTTCCATTGCTTATTGCTCCTCATATGCCATGGTGAGGACAGACCAAAGCACTGATTGCAAACAGAGACTGGACTGGTGGAATGGAGGAGAGGGAAGAGGGGCCACTGAGAAATTATCCACTGTGGCCTTAGAGACGAAGCTGTGATGTGTCATTTCTCTCTGTGCTGATGAACAGTGGTACCAGTATTGCTCTTTCCACAGCCTCTGGTCCTTCAGTCATGATTTTAGCTTTGCCTAATTGTTTCCTCTTTGATCCCTGGAGTAAGGAAGGCCCCTCCTCCCCCAAAGTAGCTCTTGGCTCATCTGCACTTCTTGGTTTTCTAGGATTTTAAAAGGGCATAAATCATGATTGTGTTCCCAAGGGTATAGCTCCTTTCCTTCTCCAAATTGCAGCTCTTGCTCTAATTTAAACAGTTCATTTTCAATCACTTAGATACTTGACTTTTTCACTTCCCGTGTATGATCTTTTTCTGTTGCCAAAGTTATCATAAGGGTAGGGGAAGAAGATATTATAGCTTTCAGCAAGGCATCTTGCACTTAGGACAAACAACATAAAAGTTTATCTAGGGAAAAAAAAACTAAAAATGTCACCTGATATGCCCCCACTCTTAATTTTTCATTATTCTCCCTCCTCTCTAAGCATCTCTCCTTCTACAACCTAAGCATTACCCGAGGGTGTTCTGCAGTAACATTAATTCAGGCACCATTCAGTCCTATTCTTACCCTGTTTTCCATTCAGATTTCAGTCTGTTGAGTCTGTCTGTACGCTGGCAGACAGGCTCTGCCTGCTGTCATAGTGATGGAAATCCAGACTAACATTACAAATTCAGTGGAGCTAGAGCTGTGAGAGCACTGAAGGAGCTAAAAATGCAATTTGGCCATGTTTGGGAAAAAGGAGGTTTCCATCCCATCACAAAATGGCTGAAATCACAGTCCAAGAGAAGTAAATGAGAGGTTTATAAATGGGTTTTCAGGGTACACAAGGGTACACAAGACTGTGGGCTTGGGCTTTTTACTCATCACTATATGTAAATAAAATAACAGCCCAGGTATTTGATAGTAGCTTTTCATGCTTACTGTTAGGAAACCAAGTACTGACAGGAGCTATGACCTGAATTTTAGAGAAATGCTGAAATGATCTAGTAAGGTTTCTCAGAGTCCCACAAAATCCCAAGCAGACTGCCAGTTTGCTTTTATGTTAAAGAATGAGGAAATAATGACCCACATATCCTGAGCCAAGTGTTCAGCTGTTAAAGTCCAGGAAGAGATACCAAATTTGTTATGATTAAATAAGAGGATAGTTTAGAAGCTAATTTTAAAATAAATGAAGTCTCCCTTCAATCACTGGAAGTTGTATAGTGACATAGTTGTTCCCAGCACATACTCCTGTTCTCAGGCAAATAAAAATGTACATGCATACTAGAAGAGTAATTGCAACAATATACTGTCATTCACTTATTCCTGAGGACTCTAGTCTAACGGGAGAACAGTAGGTCACTAAAATTCCCATTTAAGTACTATAGACAATTAACTTGTCTATAGTCCCTGGACTATCCTGCAATTCCATAAAAATATTAAATTTAATAGTTGTCTGAGAGAATCTTCCTCTTTCTTCCCACCATGAAGAATCATAACATAGACCTCGAGCAAGTAGTCTAGGTAGGCTTTATTGTGCTTGTTCTGCATGCTTGTATGTTGTCAACTGCTAGAGTAAATGCTTTCTTTCCTACAACTACAAACCTTAAAACATCTTTATTCTTCCATTGCTACTGCAAGTAATGATTTGTTATGAATAGTGCTATGCATACTTGGTACAGATGTAAGGTTGATTCTTTCACATCTTTATTACTAGCCGCTGTAGAGATGCAGAAGCGGGGTGACAGAAAGAGTTCAACAAATAGTCATGTTAATTCGAACTAGGGAGACAATGAATGATCTTTTATTCACCCCCTACTGTGTCCAGTAAGCTAATCCTAAGGAGTTATGTTGTGTTCGCCACCTGAAGAACTTCTTAAAGTTACATGTTGTTATCTTCACTTTATAGGTGGGGACTGGAATCACAGCAAGGTGAAGAGACATGCTCGAGGACATACCTTACATTAGTGGCACAGCTAGGAACCTCTAAGAGTAGCCCTATGTTCTCTAGCTGCCAACGTCTGATCAGCTTTCTGACCGTCTCTGTTCCATGTTGTTATTTCCCTTGCACACCTAAGAATTTTCACTGTGTTGTGAGTCTTTTCACACCTTTCCTTCTGTGTATCCAGATGCCTTCATACCACAAGTACAACCATCTCTCTTAGAAGGGAAAATCAATATACTCCTTCAGAGGGAATTTTAAGTTGTTTTTTTGTGCCTTAAAATGTTACAACTGATGTCTGGTACGTAGGAACCTTCCAGGGCCAGAGCTTAATAGGACATGTCGCAGTGGAAAGGGAGTTTTCATTTTTGGAATTATGTGAAATTTTGTTTCCAGTCCTCAAGATAGCAGCCCATAAATGTGTCACTAATATAGGACTAAGCGCCACCATCAAACACATATAAATTTGAGAGAAAGCTTGAGGGAAGCCTTCCGTATTTTGGGAAATAAACATTTCCCTGACAGGCTGATTATTTTTAATGCCAATAGCTGGAAGCTGTTCATTAATGTTTGTTGGGAAAGGGGCAGGAGTTCACACATGTACATTCCTGGCTCTTTTCAAGTTAAAAATCTCATCCAAGTTTCAAAGTTGTAACCGTTTCTTCTGGCTGTACCTATTCCTGGTTTGGATTGTTAGAACAAGTCTCAAAGGAGGTGGATTAATGGGTAGAGAGGGAATGTCTCAAAGCTGCATGATTAACTCCATCTATCACCTGCCTGTAATATGACATATGGCTGCTGTTTCATTGGAGGTCACGTGTTTAGGTAGGAACACCTGAAATAAAGCTCACAGGTGAGTATGTATGTGCTAAATGTTCTGTGATAAAAGAGATTTCAGATTAAGGTTAGAGGGAGAATAATTTCTGCTAACTGCACTGCCTGCTCCTTGTTTCTCTTGGGTAGAAAAGGTGAGACCCCTGCATGTTGCTGTTGAAGCTGACAGAAATTGTTCCAGTTTACTTCAGCTGAGGACCTGATGCTTGGGACTCATAGAGCAAAGAGACCCTGAAAAAATCATTCTTAGCTCTTCCCAGCCTCTGCTTTAAAGCTGCTGCTAGGCAGCTGGAGGGAGCTGGGCTAGATCTTCCATTTCTGCAGTGAATGACAGGCCAGTGATCTTCTGTCCTTCCTAAGGAGAGGGGTATGGGAAAAGTTGGAAAATAGCCAATAAAGACATGAAGAATATGGCAACAAAGCAGTGGTGACCTGTATATGAGGTAGTTCAGAATGCCTTATTCTTTAAGAGGGAGAGAATTTCTTTCTCTCTCCTTTTTCCTGCTGAAAAGATATGAATGAGCACTGGAGGAATATTACAAGCAATTTTAAATAAGAGAAAGCATCTTCCAAAGAACCTAAGGCCTAGAAATCTTGAGCAGAGAAATTCAGACTTCAGCTTGTTGCAAAAAGACAGCTTCCAGACCTGGCTGTCTACAGCTTGTCCAGAGAAGTTACATAGATCCCTAAAGATCAGTAACAAGATTTCTGTCTGCTAGGGCTGTGTTTTCTTATCTGAGGGCAAGGTGGAGTGTCACAAGTCCCGCAAGGCCTGAGGGTCTGCAGAGGGCTGCTGGGGGAGGAAGGCTTTCTGGGGCTGTGCTGAACAGCAGTCGCATAGAGCTGGAGTCCAAGCCTGGGAGGTACACATCCAATATGATCTGCCTGGAGTTAGCTGTCTGCCAACTGTGCCAGCATTTCCTTTTGGAGAGAAATAATTGACCAAAATTATTGCTGCTAAAAGCAGCACGTGAACAGTATGGGTAATCAGGAAGCCAGAGCCCTGGGGTGAAATAAGAATGAAATCAAACTGGCAGTGTAGACACTTGAGTCACTTGGCAAACGTTACGTGTAGTAAGGCAATGCTGTAGCTGGGCTTTCCAGGGAATTGTCTGCATTGCCTTTATTTGTAGAGAACAATCTACATAGCCTCTATTTATGGGTAAAGCCTTAGCTAGAGAAAACACTTCCACTTCCACTGTGTTCAGCAGAAGCTGGACAGCCCAGGCTCAGCTCAGAATGTTAGGTTTTAAGGCTGTCATGATCAGATCCATTTGTAAAAGCTTTAACTCTTTCACTTCCTCATTGTTGTGTTAATTTTTGTCTCACCCAAATGCTACATTTTATAAAGATAGTAGTAGTGCTATCAGCATGGTACATGTATGGTGAAGCACCATCCATTTACAGTTCTTCCCATTTACACAAACTTGGAAGGAAGCATCACTCATGTTTATGAACAATTGAAACCAGAATAGAGCACTCCATACAATGGGAGCCCCTTTGAGGAAGTGTCGGAGGGGCTGCCCAGCGACCTTGCTCGTACAATGCAATATATTCTTTGAGATTACTTCATTCTGAGTAGGCCTCACAGGAAATAATTATTTTGGTAGACACTAACACACTAACTTGTAGGATAAGCTTTTCCAAATTACTCCTTTCCCTGAAGACAGTGGCTTCTTTACGCCTAGGCAAACCTAGCTTATGTCCAAATTCAACAACCTTCTGCCTGAGAAGTGCCCTATTCTTAGACTGTGGCGTTGCCAACACCAGCCCACAAAGTTGTTTTCTGCCAAAATATTAGGAGAAACAGGCTTTTCATTGTATTTCTGCCACTTCAAAAAAAGTACTGAGTCATAGCACACTGGAAATGTTTGTGCTGGGCTGCATAGGAAAACATCATAAATATATTAGGAAGCATTTTAAATATTTCCACACAGGAACTAGGGACAAAAATTCCTGATTCTTAACTGTGAAAAGTGCCTAAAGCAGGAGGAAGCCCTTTTCAAATCACAGTAGGAAGCATCTGCTTGCTCATTTGGATATGCATGTGAATTGTGACAAGTACTTATTAATTTTATAATGGATTTTTTCTTAGAAAAGAAATCCTGCTTTTATTCAACACGTCAGCATTCCTTTAAACTATTCCTTTAAATGGAAAGTTGAAAATAACCATTTTGCTGTTTACAAAGACCTTGGTGGGTTCAGAGAATAGGAATCCTTACTGGTTTAAAGAGGAGATGAAAAAATCATATGATGGTTTATTAGAAGTCACATCCACACAAGACGCAGAAAAAATTTCCATGCTTTATTTCAGAGGTGTCCACTCTGTCTACTGATGCAAGCCATAAAGTCCATTAGGGAGCCACCTGGGTGCTGAATGTTTAGGTGTCTCCCCTAACGTATCTTAGGACATGGAGCCAATAAGTAGCGGTACCCCAGACATGCCAATGGCGTGTAATGGCACAGGCTTATCCCTCATCACACGAACCAAGAGGTGCATGCACAGCCTGTTAATGTGAACAGGCATTTTGCTGTCCTTTAGCTTGTGTATCACATGGCTGACCTGTATGACCACTGCTAAAGGGCTCATGGGAGACAGCAGACTGCAGATTGGGTGCAGTGTTCTTACAGGCTAAACCTGGCCCTTAAACCAGAGATTATCGCAAAACTGACTGATAACCAAGCACCATGTGCTATAACTACCTAGGAAACTTGTATCTGAGCAGGCAGGCAACTATTAGGATTAGAAAGCTAGGTATGCAGGCTTCCACTTCACATTGCTGCTGTCTCATATATATATGGATTCCTATCTAATAAGACCAGAATAATCTCATCTTTTCCTATATGCAAAGTGTGACCCAAAGAGGTCCTGCTGCATATTGCTTATTGCAGCTGTCTGGATAATCTTTCAGATAGTATTAAAATACAATAAAATTTTAATATCTCACTAAGCTTTGGAGGTTATTAAAAGCAATGTAAAAACTCTGGTTTTGCTGATTTCAGGACAGTCTGAGAATTTATAAAAATTAAAGTACATTTTTGTAGCCAAGTCTACTAAGGTTTTATGATAAAATTGGAGTTCATGATTAGATTTCTGAGCTTTTACTTTTATGCCTCAGAAACATTAAGTTTTCTGGTGTCACTTTTCCTTGGCTTCAGCAGATTACTGTTGATGACTCCATTAGCCCTTGTTCTGCATCTTAAGGTACTTGCACACACTTTTTATTAAGAAATACTCTCACAAGTCTCCAAAGGGTCCATGTGGCATATCAAAAAGACAATCGTTAATTCAATCCTCCTTTCATAATTGGAAGTAATTTTGTAAATGTTTTTTACAAAACAAATTATTCTATATAACATTTTGCCTGCTCAGTCAAATTTCCCTTAGTTAATATTAGTCAAATTTCCATGATTAGTTGCATGTGGGTTTTGTATTATATGTAATATCCTTGGAGGTTTTCACAAAGCAGCCCTGCAGGATAAAAGGCAAATTAATAAGCAGTAGAGCTTTTGGAACTAGAAAGAAGTGATTCGTGACTATTCCCATGATTAGATCTCACTTCTAGTTTCAAGGGGTCGTGTTTATTTAAGGTGTTAGTTTAACAATTTATTTGTGAGTCCTAAACATTTTGTAAACATTTTTTAACATAGATTAATACTAATCTGGAAGATCATCATACAGGGGCATTATTATCTCTTCAGTAACTGATACACTTCCATCATTATTCTCCTATTTTAAGTTTTAGTTTCTCTCTCAGAAACAATGGCATGTGAATTAGGCAACCAGCCACATACCCTTGGGGGTAAAAAATGAATTAGGTATTTTCAAAGACATTGGTCTGCAAACAACTCGTCAATTGAAATGTATTTGTATAATCTGTTTGGTGAATATTTACAATTAATCCTGCAAACATAGAAGTCAGGATGATGTGACAGTCAAGTCATAAGTAGGAAAAAATGGACTAAATTAAACAAATCACTTATTACCATAAACAATTCATTCAGCTCTGGGTCTGGGAAAACTGCATTGCACTAATAAAGCTAGCAGAAATAGATTCCTCTGTTTCTGAATGCCTGGGGGATTAACAGCGTGAGGGCAGTAAACCTGTATAAAGAAGGTAAATATCTTTGATTATATCAGGAAAACTATTTCAAAAAGCACAATCTCTAGTAGTACTGCAATGCTGGGAAGGAGAAGGAGTGTTTAGCTCTTCATTTGACCTGTACTGGAGGAAAAGTGCAACCTTCGTTTTCAGTCTTTCCACTTGACTGTTTTGTAAAGAGGTTTAACTGACATCATCAGTTTGATATTTAAACATCTGCTCTTGGCTTTTCCTTTTGTCCCTGGGGATAGGTTATGCTAGTTTTAATTTGTTCATTATCTTAAAATAATGTGTTGAACCAAAGCTAATATCAGAGCATTAGAGCCAACATCAGTTCTGGACAGGCAGAAGCCTCCATAGGTGTGGAGAGCAAGAGACAGCACAGGACCCCTTGAATTCTTGCTGCAGCCTGACTGTAAACACTGGCAGGAAGTGAGAAGAGCACACACTGTACACAAATCAGGCATGAACGGGCAGTCTAAGGTGGAGTATACTGTTCAGCTGTCATCAGCTGAAGCGGTAAAGTATTGTTTTAAGTTTAAGACAGCAGTGTAGATTTCAAAGCAGAAGGAACAACTCCACAGTCAAGACCCAGGTTGCTCCCATGCTAGGAATGCCTGTTTGTTATTGTCACATCAGCTGAAGGAGAGCAGTGATCGTGGGCTAAGCAGCTGGGAGAGAGCAAACCATCTGGGGCCCAGGTGCTCTGGCTGGGTATGCGTGAGTTCCAGAAAAACCAACTCATACTCATCTCTCCCAAACAGCACCAGCCTCTGTTAATCTGCACAGCAGGGAAACCTCTTCTGCTGCTGACTAGCATTTTAGCTCATTGCATCTTGCTGAGAATAACATAACTCTTGTGGATCTAGGGGGTCATGGGCTCTCATACCAAAATCCATAGCTCCCCAGAGCACCCTACTTGGCTACTATCTGCCTGCACTGCAGAGTGTTCCTTTGTCCATCCTTTCATGTACAGTGGGGACAGTGTCTTCCAGAGCCCATTTTGACCTGACAGCAAAGTCACCTTATGTATATTTCCTTGCCCCAAAACATTCCGGTTTGTCTGAATATGAATATATTCCTGTACAAAATGCTGCATGACATTTGCTGCTTTTCAAAAAAGGTCAGCACTTGGACACAATTTGGCCAGAGTGAAATCCTGGCCCCAGAAAAATTAATGGGAGTTTTACCATGGATTTCATTGGGCCAGGATTTCATACCAGCTCATTATTTGGCCTATTGATTTCTGTTAAGCTGGTAAGCTTGGACTGCAGACCATGTGCGAAGACCACATTTTGGTTTCTGCTATATTCCATCCTGGTCAGGAATGTTATAAAGCTCTTTTTTTTTTTTTTTTTCCATGGAATAACTAGCTAATCCTGCCTCTAGTTCTGGACAGAACATGAAAGCAAGGCAAGAGATGTAAGTGTTCTTCAGTTACAATAAAGCTGCAAATTTTAACTTTAGGTCTACACTCCCTAATGTTTGCAAGTGCTCAGGTTTTGTGCAAGACGTAAGCTATGGCTGTGGTATGCTTATGTGGTTACATCACAGTTTAGGAAGTGATGCTGGAAGGATGTAGATTAGGTTGTTGATTTCTTATTTCACTTGTGGTTGTTCCATCAGCATCACTACTGTTCAAGTAAGACAGACAGGGGCTGAATTTTTATGACTTCCAGGCATATCATCTCACGCATCGTAGGTGTAGGAACCAGCTGAAAGGCTTGAGATCAGTTTCTAATCCAATTCAGAACTTGAAAAGTATGCTAAGTTTGGGTCTTGAAACCATAAGGCCTAAAGCCTTCTAAGTGTGCCCTCGCACCACAGAGCATGCATACAAGTTTTCTCTAGTTCGTCATCTAAATTTTCAAAGCCATCTTTGCTATTAGGTAGCAGATGTGTTCAAATGGAATACAATTTCAGAAAGATATGGTTGTGCTACACTGTGGGCAGTTGGCATCAGGGATTTATACCTGGGTAAACACACTTCAACAGGTGTAGCTAAAATCCTATGGAGACAGTTGTATGTTTCCCAGCAAGACCAAGTGTGTCTGGGGGTGACATAATCAGCTGTCTCTGTAGCATTGTGAAAACCCTGAGTTTTTTCTCCTGATGGGGACTAGAAGCACAAGAGACTTTAGCAGCTGGAGATGCTGCCAATTTTTGAAAACTTTCACAAAGCACTCTGTGCACCTTGCATCAGATACCATGCACAGATAAGAAAGCTTGAGAGGCATCCGTGCTGTAAAGCAGTCTGGCAGAAAACCTCTCCACGATAATGCTGAAGAAACAGGAGGCCTAGAGCTCTTCTTGCTGTACAGTTAAAATGCTGGCCTTGTGATCAAAATAATAAAAACACATTTAAAGTCTTATTTTCAGGGGAGCTAACTGCTTCCAGCTTCCATGGCCTTCCTTTGGAAATTGAAGGAGAAGGAAGGCAGCAAAATAAAGAGTATAGACCTCAAGAAGGCATATTTCAAAATGTTTGGAGATTTGCTTGGGAAGATCCTGCTCTGGCAGATGTATGGGAAAGGCTGCTCAGAAAGAGAAGACAGGTATTAAGAAACTAGACGATTACCAAGGATGAGTATACAAGCGTGGCAATAGCATATAGGATCGAAACACAAAAGCAAGAGCACAAAATGAGGTAATATGAGCAAATTCCCTAAAGGGTAACAAGAACCACTTCTGCACGTACACTCAGAGTAAAACAAATCCCAGGTAAATGGCTAATTACTGAACAGAAAGAGGAAATATTACTGAGAGCCATGTGCTGTTTTTGTCTCGGGCAGCTTCAGGAGCCAGCTGCAGGCAGGTAACCAACACAACTGGCACCCCAGCAAAGCAGTATGATCTGCACCTAGGATAAGGAGAGAATGGGTTGGAAAGGACATAAAGAAGCCAACTATATTCAAATTAACTAGGCTTGATGAATTATAGCCCAGAATACTTGGAGAATTACCTGATGTAATTTCAGAACCATTTGTGGTTCTCTCAAGAAAGGTGAGATATCAAAGAAGGAAAGAGGACAAATGTAATACTTCTCTTTAAAAAGGGGAGAAACAAGAGTCAGAGCATTATAGAGAGATCAGCTTATTTCAGTTCCTGCAAAAATACTGGAAAAATTGCTTAAGCCATTATTCATAAGTACCTAGAGGAAAAAAAACATGGCTTTCTTAAGAACAGACCATGTCAAACCATCTAATTTCATCATTTGATGAGGTAATCCTTACCATGCTGACAGGCAGAAGCAGTAAATGCCATATATCTTGATATTCATAAGGCTTTTGGCAGAGCTTTACGTAAGCAAGGAAGAGAAATATGACCAGATGAAAAGTGGGTAACAAACTGATTGTAAATAAGGCTCAGTAGTTACAGATAATTTGCTGTCAAAATAGAAAGATAAACTGAGCTCCTCAGTTCTGAGTTCCCCAGGAGTGTGGTCTGGCCTGGCACTGTTCATTACTTTCATTAATAGCTTGGATGATGAATAGAGTCTGCTTTTTAAGTCTCCACACAGCCCTGGGTGGGAGGGATTGCAGGCGTGTTGGGGGATAGGATTCAAACAGTAAGAACAAAACAAACTGTAGAACTGGTCTTACACAGAAACCGTAAAGTACAATGTTCACCAGCCATGCAGGAGCAGTCTGCAGCACCAGTATGCGGTGAGGAACAAGAAGTGAGATAGCAGCNAAGAGTAGCAAGCGGTGGTTGGCGCACTGTGTAGCCAGAAAGGTGTGCCCAGCTGGAAGGAGGCAAGAGGAGTGCAGTAAGATCAGTCAGAAGTCTGGAAAGGATTGAAGGGTGTGTGTTCACTCAGAGAAGAGGGGACTGAGTGGAGAATAGCAGTCGTTCAATACACAAAAGGCTGCTGCAAAGAGGAAGGAAATCACATGTCCTCCATGTCTGTCGTATGCAAGGAGAGTAGTGATGGGATTGCACTGCAGCAAGTGAGACTTCAGCATTAGGAAAAGCTTTCTAAAGGGAAGAGTTCCCAAACAGAGCAGCAGACTGACCACTGGTTTCCATCTCCAGTGCTGGAGGCTTTTAACTGGTTAGACATCCATCTCGAGTGGTTTGGGTGACGTACAAATCCTGCTTAGGATCACAATCCCCTCACGCCCCTTTTTCTATAGCTGTTGGAAAGTGTATAACAGTGAGCAAACACAGCATTTGTAAAACTTTGTGAAACTTTTCTAAGTGAAGTCTCTTCGCCTTACTGTAAGATCATAAATGTAGGGAGAATATTTGCGCACAGCATCCTGCCACCTGTGGAACAAATGACCTGGTTTTCTTTGAAATACTTCACGTAAAAGGAGGTTCCTTGACTGGTAAAATTAACATAGTACACATCACACGTCATTTTGAGCATCATAGCACTTGCTCACTGGCTTGTCAAACACATGAAATTTTTTAGTAAGGACTGCTCTCAGTTTTGGAATTTTTTATTCAAGAACAATCTATCCAGGGAAGGAAGCCCTGCTAAAATATGCGGTCAGGTTGATGGTGGCCCTCCAATCAAATTTTACCACCAAATCATACATTAATGTTCTCATGAGTTACTGTGGTATTCAGCAAGTTATTACATATTTATTATAAATCGAATGGCAAGTGGCAGACATCAAAGGGCAAGCTTACTAGCCAAACATTTCTTGTTCACAAACACTTAGGGCTTATGCATCTGGAAGTTTATTTTATGGGAAAAAAAAGCTTTATTTGAAGATTTCCAGTACTCCTGCATTTCAGTTCCATAAAATCCAACAAAACAGCTGTTGTCGTGGTATTTTGGGTTATTCCTGCTTGCAGTCTCAGCTGAGACTGGGATGTGTACATAATAGCGCAAGAATGGGAGCACACAGATGCAAGGCATCTGACACTGCCGCGTTCAGCCAAGTCACCCAGAACAGAAGGTTGGCCAATGGCCCCATCATCACTGTGATCACTGGGTGTCCCTTCTGAACAGCACTTCTTCCTGGAAAAGGAGGCCCTAACTGAAGCAATATATGTCTTATTATATGTAGTGCTTATTCAGAAAAAAAAAATGCCCATCCAAACCCACAAGACTGACTTAAACTCTCACATAACCTGTGATAGGAAGCTTTAGGAATAGAAATAAGAATAGCCGTGGGAAAGTTAGACAACCTTGGCTTTTTATGATTTAATGTTCTAGCAGGGTTCACTCTGCCTCTTTCTGCCCCCAATGGTTTCCCAAATGAACTCCTAAATTTTGCTCAGACTGCAGATTGTTAGTATCTTCAGCTTAGAGCTCTGTGATCCCTGCTTCTCTTGCAGCTGGTAATACCTTTTAGGAGAATCTGCCTTTCTCCAAGACCAGAGGCCTGGAAGCCTTCCAGGTTCCCTGGGAAGATGCCTGTGATTGTCTGATCACACATGGTACATATGGCTCAGCAGTTGTCATCTGCAATATAATATGCATCCTGCTCTTCTTTCTGGAATAGAGAGCACCTCTCTCTCTGGTGTCCTCCATTCATCTCTTTGTTTTCTAATCTCTCTACCCTTCTGCACTGTACAGGATTCCCTGCCATGGGACACTTTTTTCCAGCTACTCCCCAGCCTCTCTCCTTTTCTGGATGTAGATCTTATTTGCCTCATACCTTTTCCTCTAGACTCTGCAGAGGCCCTTAGAAAAGGCATGTGTCTCTACCAATTTCTGTGGTTTCTTTCGCAAAGGACAGCCTGTCCCCAAGTCCAGCCAGATCCTTGCAGATGTTTATTCAAACTGCCAAACTTTTAGAGGTTTGCCCACTTAATTTCTAGCTAGTGTGCTGGAGTTGTTTGCAGAATGCCATGGTAACAGAGGAAAACACTGCTGTGTCACTTCACGGTAAGGAAAAGACTGAGGAGCTGGGCCTGAAAGTCTCAGTGGTCTTCTTCACTCTCTCTTCTTCCATTTCTCACAACCCTTCAGGCAAGGATGTTTATGTGTCAAGAAATGGCCAGCCCAGAGGAACATAATCTGTGCCAGGTCACCTAGACGTGATTGCAATACAAGTAATAGGACACATCAAGATAAGCAGATGTATTTTAGCTATCCTGCAACTTCTGGAAACGATATGGAAACAATATTGCCCAATGGCAATATCGAGGAAGATTTTTCTGTGTGACTAATGTGATGACAATGATTGTTAAATCTGGAAGGCATAAACGAAATATCATTCACTGGCTTTTACCTACAAAGCTAATTAATCATTAGTCTTTAAAAAAAAAGGCATTGTGCTACTAAGGTGAAAAATAAAATCCCACAGGAAATGATCCCTGTTCTTCCTATCTTTTTTGTACTGTGCCAAACAACAACTTTCACAGAGGAATGAACACTTGTCAGAGTGCTGTTGTCTTCCATGTACTTACTCATCCTTCCTCTGCCGAGTGCAGTGGGGATCTTCAAGGTACTATTTTCTACCAGTTTTGAATCAGATACAGTGCAACCTTTTCTCACTATTCAATGTTACCTCTGAGTATACCGATGTGTCACGCTACAATATGATCATCCTCTTGGTGCAAGTACAGACCCGTGCAGCAAGAGAGTCCCTTTGGCTTTTCAGCACCTTAGTGATTTGAGTCACAGCACCACAACAGCAAAGAACATATCCTTTAATGCTGTGAACACAGACCATTCTTTGTATATCTTTAGTCTCTTTCTTGTTGTCAGTTCAGGTTTATGAAATTCTAGTCCATTTTGGAGCAATAGAATTTTATCTATAAGACAGAGACATATACACACTGTTTAGAAAACCTGCCCTGTACTGTATTTTCCTGAATTAAAAACAGATAACATATGACAAAAAGCTTGTTTCAGGTTTGCAGTGAGTTTTGTATAAAGATTTAACTCCATGTTTATTTTATCTGGGCAGATTACTTCTCTGTACAAATTACCTCTATCAGTTCCTCATTAGTAAATCTAGTTATTTGTGTTGCCATTAGACTGCAAGGGATCCTAGCTTAGAGGTTCACCTGTTTGCAGGACTATAATGAGCATCAAGCTTGAAGGTATTAATGACTCTGAGCAGCAAAAAGGCACTATTTTCTAACCTGCAGCCCACAGAATAAGCACAACTATGGTACAGTCCTCAAATCACATAGTGTAGTGTCAGGGTGAGGCTTTGGAAAAGGAAAGAATTTCAGAAGTCAGTAATGCATGAGTTTTCATTTTGTTGGCTGCTACCTGAATGTATCTGACCGTGCATTTTCTCTTTAATATAAATTATCCTCTACTGCCTGTCTGCCTAGCATAGATTAGTTCTGATTTGAAAATGAATCTAACCCATCCCCCAGCAAATCCTTAGACATTGTATTCCTGTACAACTGGAAAACCCCAATGGAGCAATATAAACTCAGTAATAATAACAAGTAATGGCCACGGCTTAATGAAGGGTGGCAGTTCTGCTCTGGGGAGATGTCTAATGCATGTGGCTGTTTTGGTAGTTTGGTCTCTTCCCTTCACATTTGTTGGTCCATTTCTTGTTGCATGTGTATAGACAAAACCAGGAACTGTTTCAGTGTGGGGAGGAAGGCTGGCATCCAGTCGATATGCTTGGACTGGACTCCCACACCAGCCCAGCTGCAGGTCTCCTTTCCTCTGGAATAAGGCAAAAAGCAGATCTTTCTTTACCCCTGTATGAAAAGCAGTTCTTCCAGGTCTAAGGACCTGCCCAGAAAGTAGGTTTTTTTCTGCATGTGTCTGAGCTGAAGCACTGCTTTTGAAGTATTGGTGTCTTGTTTAATTTGGTGTTTCAATTGCTGAGTGTGATAGGCTGCTCACTAAGGGAGCTGCACAATTAAAAGGAATCTATTATGTGTTTTTTAAAGTACCACTGAAACAGTGAGGCTAGAAATCAGGACGCAGAACACGCATGCATTCAGACAAATAGGCCTTAAATACCAGAGCTAGAAAACAAAACAAAACTGAAAAGCAGTTACTCTTTTTAACTTACTGTTACTAGCCCTCACCCAAGACTAACCACTTAGCAGAGGCAAATGTTTTCCATCTCTCCCTGGTTTTGAGACTAATTCCTTCTGACCAAACTAACAGTGCTGGAGATGCAGCTGTGTCTTGGAATTCAAAGATATCTCAGTAAAGAGCACATACCAGTCTCTGTGAAGGGCCTTGTTTCAGACCAAAAGTAAATAGCCACTGTCTCACAAACCTGCACAGTGATCAAACACTGGAAAACAAGACTGGATTTTTTTTTACCTTAGTCACGAAAGAAGGTTACACTTATGTAAAATTGCCTTCTTTGTGTGATGCTTTGAGTCAGTGAATTGAACCCAGAAGACAGATTCTGAGCATTAACCAGTGAAAACACAAGCAACTTTTCATTTTAGAAATCTCTCTTGAGAGTAGCCTTTCCTGTTTAACACTGAAGAATTCCACTTCAGAAATAGGTGCTCTTTGCTGCCATACCTCCATTCAACCATGATAATAAGCAACAATCTTTCCAGACTTATTTGTTGTTTCTTTCTGTTATAATTTAACATCTTTTTTTAAACCCTGTAGAAGCTTTACTACAGATAAAAAAGCTCATCCTTTGCTCCTGCATTCTTCTTGTAGCGTCATCTTTATCCAAGTGCAAAACACTTATGCATATTTATTTATTTTTCTTGTAAATATTTAATTGATTGAAGTAAGCAAGGTCCTGGTCAACAGACATACACTAACTGTCCTCTCTTAACTCCATTTCCTGAAATCCTTTCCCAGCTGGGAACAAGAATGAACTCAGGGAGTCCTACTCCAGCAGCACACCAAGGAAGAAAACAAATTTGCCATTCATACTACACTTGCTATGTAATGCCCCAGGTAATTATCTCTTCCTGTCTATGCATATACTATTTTAGGTATATACTTACAAAATCTAAGGCAAGCATCGCTCAGATCTTTGACTTGTTGATGCTGCGTGGCTTTCAACTTCTTGAATATTTAAGGGAAGAAGGATGAGTTTGTGGTTAAAGTACAAGTCTAGGAGTCAAGAGGTCTGGATTCTATTTCTGTGCTGTGCCACAGACTTCCTGTACGCCCCTGAACTGTTCACGTGACCTCTTTGCATTTTTATACCCCATCTACTAAATGGGGAATAATCGTTGCTTCATACACGCTGCTGCTGTGAGGCTTAATTCATGCTTCTCTGAAAGTGTTTCAGGTTCCTCAGAAGAAAAGCACTTCAGAAATAAAACCTCATCTCAGTTTTAATATTGTCTGAGCCATCTAGCTTAAATGTAACCTCACCCAAAGGGAATGGTATTTGTAAATGTCATCCTTATAATGAAAAATCTGTTCTCCTTTTTCTGCCCCCCCATGCCTTCTCCACTTCCTCCCCTTCTTTCTCTTCCAACACGCTGCAGCATTGTTAAAATATCTCCTCATCCCCTGGGACACCCAGCTGATCGCAGACCTGGGTGTGGGTTTGTTTTATGTAGAGGTGTGCATGCACTTATGTTGCAATGATCTTTTCTCTGTCTCTGAGCAGGCAAACGGCTCTGCAGAAAGAATAGAGCATATCTGTATTTGATTTAAACAGGCATTCAGAACAAGCTGAACATGTCAGGGAAATGATTGGTCTTCATTTAAAACAAAGGGATTCCCAGACTGACATTTCTGAGGACTTGGGGCTTTTAATCATCTCTTGAGCATTTCTGAAGGTGCAGAGATGAGATACTATGCTGCTGCTGTTAATGAATGATTACCGAATGATCCATTACTGAATCAGCATAATACAAAATTACAGTGTTCGTATGTGTGGAGGAGAAGAGAGTGTTTTGTGGGAGCTGGGATAACCAACCAAAATTTTTTATTATTGGTATAACTGTTTAATTAGTGCCATCTTTGTGCTAAGGCCAGCTCAGTCGAAGTTTGACCCTGCCTAAAAGCACCACCAGCTTTAAGGCTGGGGAATGACTGCAGAGACTCGTGTGAGTTGTGAAATCCAGACCCTGATTATAAGCACAGTGGCTTGTGCGTGCTGCATGTCCCAAAGACACAGGTATGTCACCCTCACAGCGACTACTCAAGCTAACCTCATGGAGTAAAGGCTGGTGGTGAACAGGGTGATCCTGCTGGTCTGTTGTGTAGCCCCCCAGGGTGCAAGAATAGTATTAGGAGTGAATGGGAGAAGTTGGTCTTTGCACCCAGAACACAATGCACCCTGATTACTCTGGACTACTTGAGTAGCCCAGAGGACCTATAACAGTGATACACTGGTGAATTCACTATATAGTTGCTCACTTGTTCCCTTGAAGCCCCATTGTGCATGGCTTAGGAATTGGATCCTTGCATTTGATCTTCATATATACAGAGGTTAGTGCTTCTAAAAGCCACTCAGTTCCCTAAGCTGCGTGCAATAACCACTGATTTTCAAATTTGTAAGAGCCTTCCACAAAATAACAGAATGAGTGCTGAGACACTCAGTGTGTTCTGGGTGAGTAGCATTGCTGTAAATGCTTTGTCAAAGAGAGATGAGAAAGGAAAAACAGAGGAGCAAGGTTTCAAACATTCAGAGCCATGAAAACAAGGAGAGAAAGTTGGAGATGGCTGCAAAAGGGAGAGGAAGCAGGAAGCCAGGTTTAAGAAAGGACACAGACTTGCTGCGGGAGTGCCAAGGTGTGACAAGTTCAGGGTCCCATATTCCCCTGCACTCGGTGACAAGTATCAGCTATCAATGGTTTATGTGGGGGTAGGCCAGTTATCAGATGAGGAACCTTTACGTACTGCCCATCTCCTCCTTTTCTCTGTCAATTAGCAACAGGAGATGGTGAGACATTTACATTACGCATGCTGTGGATATTAGCTGTCAGAGCTGCAGCCCTCTAACCATTCAGTGTTTTCAGAGAATGCAAGGCTCCTTTATCAGTAACTTTAGGAAGCTACATTAATCAGTGGGGGATTCTTGTTATAAGGCCAAATGGAAACATTTGCAGTATTTGGCCTGCCATAAATTGTCTCACACCAAACCTTTTCATTTTCCAGTCAGTGTTCTCCTGAGGGTTAAAACATATAGCTTTCAAAGCAACAGACTCAGGAGAGCCTGGGAAAGCAGCGATATTGCAAAAAATATGTGTCCCTCCTACACCTTCAGTACGTTCTCCTCATTACCACAAACTCTCCCCAGGAACGCTTGTTCTGAATTAACTACAAGCTCTGCAATGTTTTAAAGATCTCTCTAGGCCTTTTCCTGCCCTCCCCATGCTCCCTTACTTGGGCAGATATCCCAGTGAAGGTCCATGGGAGTTTTGCTTGAGACATCTATTCAGATTTCCATTTCTGCTTTCTTCTTTTTAAGCCAGTGTTTTGCTCCTTTCCTCTGACTCCTTGTTATTCTCCCCTTGCTGCTTAGTTCAAAGTGGGGAGAGGAAATGACTAGATGATACAAAGAGAGGAGAACAAGAAACCTGTCAGAAAGGAGCAATAAGGGCCAGGAGTAATAGGAAAGACTGGAAACCTGGTCAAAATTCATTTCCTAATACCTCCCAGCAGTGCTGGACACAGACAGTTTGGTGGGTACACTTGGAGTTCCACTGTCCAATTTTTGTCCCACAAAACATATCCCTTTTCCTTGTAGATGTAATTACCAGGTCAAAGCTATGTTAATTAAGTGTTATGGAAAACGAAATTGCCTTTGGCAGCTGCCCCTTGTATTATTTCAGGTCTGAGAAGGGTTGGTATTAAAATAACACCAGGTAGGAATTAGATTTCTGTAGATCTGAAATACCGCTTTAATGTCCTCTCACAAGCTGCCTATGCCTTTGCATATCACTGACTCACTGTGTCAACTCTGTACATTAAGCAGTTACTCAAAAAGAAATGGCAGACAAAATGAAAATACAGTTCATCCTTCTTGATGGTTTGAACCTCCCAGAGAAACCTGCTTTCCTCATCAGAAAAGATACATCGCACCACTTCAGCCAGGAAGCAGGTGAAAGTCACAGATGTAGCTATGCTTATTTCTTTTTCTGCGATGAGTTGACATGTCCTTGAGTAGACATGAAAGTAGCTGTGCACATTTTTTTCTCATTTAAACACATCCAGCAGCCAAGTTTTTCTCATTTAAACACATCTTTTATTTCCCAAGATGGCGTTTGGTTTATTTTCTTTTTCAGTTTCAACATGAGAAATTCCAAGCTAGTTTCATGTCGCAAATATTCTACTTCATGTTTGTCCTGCTGAGTAAGTGTTGCTTAAATATTTTAGAGATTCAATTGCTTCACTTAGGAATTTCTGTCTCCATGACAACCCTTCTGTGCTTTGTAATACCTTTGGCGAACACAGTAGAACTATTATTTATTTCAAACTATACAGCGCAAAGTGAAACGGAATCAAAAGAAAAATACCAAAACCTAATTTGCACCATTTTCTTTAAAAATAATTTTCAAAACGACCACATCATTTACTGTATGGGCAGCCTGGTAATGTCGAAAATGCCTCATTTTTTCTCAAAATCCACTTCTGGGCTCATTCTTCATCTTATCACTGTGTCCTGATAAAGACAGGCTGCCGCGTTTGCCCTTCAGTGTCATCTCCACGACCATTAGTGTTCCGTGAAAGAAAATTAACTTCATGTTGAAAGTGCTTCCCAAGAGTTATATCATTTTATTTTTTTTTCCCAGGCATCCAAATCAACTGCTCCCACACTGCATAAAACAGAACACTGTTCTTGCCTGGAATGATGGATTATCATCTGCCACATGATGGAAGGTGTGGCAGGGTCACACAGTTCTTGTGAATCTTAAAAAAGATCCCATATTTCCATCATTTGGAAACTTCAGTTATGCAAATAATACCCTGTGTATGGAATTTCAGTTCTCTGAGCTATAGCTGTGTTGGCTTTCTAATAAAAAATGTCACTTAAAGTAATTTGGCTAGATATTTCCATCCTCAGACACATTCCTACATTTGTGCCTTTCTCTTTCTTCCTGATGCTGTCCTGTATATACCTCAATTTTCTAGTTTATACCCACTTCATATATGGAGTGGCTAACCTGTGCATCTGTCAGATATCAGACTTCTGACAGCTGTGCTTTGCATGAGCTCTTTGTGAATAAAGCTCCTGGCAAGGATGTTTTTGAATAGTGGCTTGATTTCTGGGTGCATCTCTAGATGCATCAAAGCAAGGCCTTATTTTCATATGATGTTAAATGCCAGGGTCTTTTTAAATCAGACCATGCAAAAGGGGTTAAAGTTGGCCACTCCATATCACCAGTCCCTGCTGAGGGTTTTGCTGTGCAACATAGTGCTTCCATACCTCTGAAGAGCAGCAATAACAGGCAAAGACTCTGTCTTCTTTGCTCCAGTGTCATACTGGAACTTTCTCAGAGAAATGAGGAGCCAGGAATTACATGTGGCCCAAGCATTTTGCTAACATATCCATATAGCGGTGTTGTTTTGTATTAAAAATATCATATATCTGAGAAACCTTTCCCTTTTTCCCCCCTCTGTTTTGAAGATGAAGGCACATTTAAGGCCTAAAACTTCATGCTGAGTCCATAAAGCATAAACACTCTCCATGCTGCTATTTTCTGTTGTCTAAGCCACCCTCTTATTCTTAATACATAATGTTGTTTCATAAAACCCACTGAGATGTGGCCCCAGAAGTCTCCATGCTCTTCTGATTCCTTCGGTCTTGATTTCTAAAGCCGCTCAGCTCTGCCTCCTCCTATTCATCAAGCACTGTAGTTCTGTCATGAAAGAACTCCTATAATTTATAGTGTTAATGACTCCAGGTGGTGCTACCTTGAATATAAAAGCAATCTAATTAGGCCACCTTCTGGCTGAATTTGATTTAGTCTTTGACTCAGGAGAGACAGGGAAGAGTGAGTGAGTGTGTGTACGTAAAAGCTACTCTTGTAAAGAGCAGACATTGCTGAGCACAGTTTTTTAAGTTCTGCTGCCTCCTTTCTCCATTGTTTTTGTTGTTTCTTTGTGCTTGGAGCATCTACAGAAAATCTTGGTGTAATATAATATAGCACTTAGAAGCAGGATGATTATAAATGGCTCTTGCCTCACTTCTGGATCCTACAGATGTTACTACATGAGGTTTGGTTTTTCCTGATTCTATAATTTGATTTTAATATCTAGATACCATTGGAGCATGCAAGTCCTACACACAATAGTGTCCTTTTACATTCAGAAACATCTGTTAGCTAAGCACTGTCGTATAGCTTGAACTCTGAATGAGCAGATGTGTGTTTGAACACCAGCATTTTATACCAACCTGGCAGACAGTATTCTCAGGAGAAACACAGTCTAATATGTGTTTTCTGATTTGGTAGAGCTCCTTTCTTTCCCCTGTCCTTCGTGTTTCTCTTTATTTTATCTACTACGTTTAGGGATATGAAGTTTGCAAGCCTTTTCTAAGGGCTTAATGTAGCCTGGGGACCACATGTGTAATCCAAATAATGGTGCTTGTCTGTTCCCTTGAAGCGCAGGATAGAACTGGCACCACTCAGAGTAATATTTTGGGCTGTCACTATTTGATCAAAGAACTTGGACTGGATCTGCCAGTGTTAATGCTTTCAGGATAGATGACTCCATTGCTTTAGAAGGGGTTTCCAGTAACCGAGGGCAACACATAACATCTTTGAAATTTCTGCATTAACAGAGCAGTGAACTCTCCATGGTAGTGCACTTGAGCCACCCTCCAGGGAAGAAACAGGTTACAGACCTCATTGGCACATCCCTCCTTTGCCTCTTCTAATTTGTGCTCCTTCCAGTTCAGTCTTGTTTCTGTAGATTTCTATAGCTTTCCATAGCACTCAGCTTGAAGAACAAGCCTGAACTCAAACCCAGCTAACAAAGGCAGTTTACTCATAGCCTTAGGCTGTAAGGAATAAGTTTGAAAGATGCCTGAGTTCTTTGGGGTTGGAACCACAGTACTCTTGTGTCAGCTGAGTACGTTTTATACCTTAAGTGCAATACAATAAGTGGTCTTTATAAAACAGGTTATCACATGTACTAGTAATGCCTGCAGATTAAAACAGCTGCCAGGCAGCAAAACTGTTGCATGCAGGAAAATCAGGTGGACACTCAAACTTGGAGCTTAAATTAATTCTGTATTAGGGAGCTGCAGATCTTAAGACAACGTCAAACAAAGAGTCTTACGGATGTTTGAAAATTAAATTCACAGCAATTGTTCGCAACCCGTGTTTAGCTTTAGCAACTGCTTTTATTCTAAACTTGAAGAAAACTTGCCTGGTTTTCCAATTATATTGGTCTAATACAAGTCATTACTGCTCCCAAAAAACACTGCCTAATATAGTGTGTAGTTAGGTCATAGCAAAGCCACTACCATATGTGCTTGGGACACAGCCATTTAACACTTTGTTCTTTGTATTCAGAGTATCTCACTGCAAAACAGCAACAGTCACAGCTTTCAGAGGAAGTTAGCAAGTACTGGGGAAGGATCATTTGTTTCTGATAAGCCAGACAGCTGCCCGCTTATTTTTCAAGTAAATCACCACATTCAGTTACGAGATTTCAGGCCTGTTTAGAGTATTTACAAAGAGAATAATTGGACTTATGAACTGTATTACCTATCTTTTTAACCATTAGTTATTGCAAATTGAACTAACTGAAATTTAGGTTCCAAACAGAAGTATGTGTTCACTGGAGCTAATTCTGAAAGCCATATGTGAAAGTTGGTATAAAGATTCAACAAAATTAAATTCCCTACCACCATTCTCAGAATCCTTTCTTAATAATACCTGCTCTCTGTATTGAAAAAAAAAATGCTTCTCACTGAGCAGTAGGTAGTTACATTTAGTAAACAAAACACACTATAAGCTCTAGAAAGTATAAAACACACACACACAAAAAAAAGAGTGGGATTCTCCAGACGAACAAGCCTCTTTGAAAAACTTCATTTCCATTTATGTCACATAAGAACTTTTAAACAGAGCCTTATGTTTGTTGCCACTACACATTGTTTTGCCTCTGACTCTTGCTGTCATTTAGTCCATAGACAGTTCCCAAAGTATCAATATTCAGTGTTTCTTCCCTGCTTCTCAACAGGTTAAATCAATCTGCTCCCACTCGCCTTCCTGAGACAAAAGTTATTTCATCCATGGCTGTCATACGTTTCCCAGATAACATTTTAATGTAGTCCCACCAGTCACAACTTTCATAAACTTGATTTACTGTCTGGTTTATTGACCTCACTTTGCAAGGCTTTGCCTCCCTTCATAACAGCTGTGAACACGTTGCCATAACAGGAGTTTGCCTTCTGCGCACCAGCAATTTGCCCTTTCGTGTTCTGAAATCTCCAGGGAAACCCTGGTGGTGTTAATCTTTAACTTCTGGGAACCTACCTCATACCCAAGACACTCTGGGCATCCTAATAAAAATGTAACTAAGGAGATAATTTAGGGTAACTCAGCAATGTTCACTAAACCACCGAGACTACAAAGGATATTTTCCAAGCAAATTGTTTATTGAGAGTAATATCCTTAGTCTCCAAATGACTGGGAATTTAAAAGAGACATCAGAGTACATTTGGGGACATACAGGGCATGCATGGTGTCACCTTTAAGCAGTTTGCTCATGCCAATCTAAACGTTCATATTCTCCCATGTCAGTTGGTTTCTATTCCACAGCCCATTGCAATAACGAGAGACTGAGATCTCTGCAGCTGAACAGCCAGTCAAGAGCTGATTAGATCAATATAAATATTTGTAATCTCCCACTGTATATGTGGAAATGGCAATAGGAGCCTACTGCATATGCAGAGATATAGAGAGCTGGCAGCTAGGGAATGAAGGGAAATGGGATTGCAAGGGGCAGGAGGAAATGACTAAGAACTGTAGCAGAGGTGAGATCACACTAGTACACAGGCTGAGCAGCAGAAGCACAGAAAGGCAAATACAACTGTGTAGAGGATGTGGGAAGAGAAGGAGAACTCCATGGATGTACAGAAGCAGAAGGCAGAGAAAATTCTCATGGCTTAAATAGCTTTTTTTTAATTGAAAAGCCCTTCTGCTTGTTGAAAGTTTTAGGCAAAGAAAGCCAAGGCAAAGATGCAAAAACACTTAGACAAAGGAAAAAAAATGGACTGGAAATAGTCACTTGTGTTGCTAATAGACAGTGCAATTAAGTAGCTTCTGTAAAAAAAAAAGAAAGATAAGAACTGGATATCAGGGCCAAATTCCCACCTCCGGTAGTGTCCCTGGCAAAGGTCTCCCTTTCTGAAGGAAGTCCGTGATTTTGTCCTAGATGACCAAAATTAATCAAAGCAAGGAAAAAGACAGACATTAGTGTTCTGTCTCTATTAGTATTAGTATTAGAAGCTTGCAAATGAAAGTTCCATGCCAGACACAGTGGAAGAGGGGTTGAATGGCTAGGGGCAGAGCGAGGGGTAGACATGACCTAGGCAGCAGCCTCACTAACTGCAGAGTTTCCTGCCTTCTGCTCGCTCCATTCACCCTTCAGCAGAAGTTCCCAAACTTCTTTTCTGTTGCTTCTTTATCAGCATTTTGATAAGCTGGCTTGTTGGCACTCCTGAACTGAGGAGTGTTGCCAGGAAGTGCCTCTTTCCATGTTACTAAAAGTTACAGTCTTCCTCTACTGTGGAATTAGCAGATGAACTTTCAGAGGCCAGTTATAAGAAATATCTTAGAAGCGTATGAGAGCCACTTCTTCTTATCCAAGCTCTTAGCCCAGCCCTGCTGTTTACATGTGGGTGTAGCAGGACTACTTGTGCAGAGTGGTATGTCTCCTGGTTTGCTTTGACGGTAGTAAGTTCTAGGATGATAATATTTGACTGAATCATGACTGGATCACGGGAAGAGGTTTGTTGTTGAAGAAAAAGATCTTAAATGATCCATATTATGTCATTAAAAAGGCCATATAATATTGTATTATGCATATTTTTTTGTTAAGTTATATGCGAGCTATTAAACTGCATACAATTCTTGCAAGTCTTTGTTTTATAGATTAGTTTTACAAAGCATTTTGTGTTCCTGCTGAACATAAACAGCCTCTCATATCTCCACCTACTACACCAAGTATTCTCCTGATTAATTCATGAAGTCTAAAATATTCAAAAGGAACCAGGGAGAAGAAATATGTTTTTAAGCCCTCTCCTAGCTTTGGCCGAGCAAACCAGCTGTGTTCAAGTCAGGAAAGCAGATTTCTTGATCGTTTTCATTCAACACAGCGTTCGTTGTTTTTTCGTTGGCATCATGTCTGGTCCTCTGTCTTTGCAAGGAACACACAGTAGTTCTGCAGCAACACAGTGGACATGGTGGTGGCTCTCAGAAATTATCATCGCAAAGGCTAATGCTGGAAATGGAGGAAGCATCAGGACAAAATCAGGCTCACTTGAAGCTTCATCCACAACTAGGTGAAATCCCAAACCTCAGTTCTTCCCAGTTGGAGGAACATTGACACCCCTCGGTGCACTGGTTCCCAAGAACCGGCCAGGGCACTGTGTAGAGGCAAGTTCTGTAGGCTCTCCTGGGCGCTGTTACAGTCACCCACAGCCACACCATGGCAGAGGGGAAGGACAGGCATTCAACAGGAAGATTTATAGCCTCCCCTGGGCAGGCAGGTAGAGCAAGATGGCAGACTGAGCTCCCTGGGTGCTCATTGCTCTGGCCTCTGTTGGGCTTTTGCCTCAGAGTCCCTCCACCTCAGAGCATGTTAGGTGGCATACACAGTAGCCCTGAGACTTCAAGGATGAGATAGCAGAAACAGAAAACTTCCCCAGAAGCAAGGACAGCTGCTTCACAGACATTTTATGACCAAATATAACATCATCTCAAATAGGTGCTCTGTTATCCATGGATGTCTTCCAGGACCCAGAGCAAGGGATGCCCCGTGCGCAGTACATTGTTTTCACTTTCACAAAGCAGATTATCACAGGCGGAGCCTGGCTGGCCACAGGCATACAATGGAGCCAGAACAGTAATCCCAGTATTTCTGACCAACCCGCTGAAGGGAAGTACCAGCAGAAGCAAGGGGAAAGCCCAGTCTCCTGAGGCTTTGCAGGCTCCAAGTTGCTGCCTGGCTTACAAAAGGCTGAGCATTGTGCTCAGCTAAACAAACACTCGTTGGAATTTCATTGCTTATTAGTGGACAGCTCTTGGAAAACCTCCGTCTGAAGAAGATGGAAAAACAGTCCCCGAAACAGATTTTTGTGTGTACCTCATTCTGTATGTCTGTTTTTCTGATAGGTTGTATGCATAATGCAGCAGCAGGGCTGCAGGGCAAGCAGTATTGCTTTGGGAAGTATCTGGGGAACAAGGCTTTGATGTCTTTCTATTATCTATAGTCTGGCAGGAATGAGGGGGAGACAAGGAAAGGTTGGTTCAAGGTGCTAGCTGTTGTGCCCTCGCCTACACATTGATTTCTGTAGTGAACCAAGTACCTATCCTCTTGCACTGATGATGAGCTAGACTTAATGAATGTTTTCAGAGCTCAGTTTAAAGCAGGTGTCATTCTGCTAAATTAAGGAGGCATTTAAAAAGAAATTGCATGATGGTATTATTGGTATTGTTATCCTTTCCCCCCAGAGGCTCCAGGTGCTCTTAATTCTCACTGGAGTGCTAAATACTCAATTCTTTCAGAAAAAATCGGACAAATAAAGGTTAAGTATGTTCAACTCATCATTTTTGGCAATGTCCCTTTAACTCAGGTGTCAGCTGGAGGGGTTCTTGCCACTGTTTCTTCTGTTGTTCTCTTAAAATCCCACTAGATACCATAGCAACAGCTGGATCACATGCTCCTCTGGTGTGCTCCCTATAAGCAGATGTGAACAATGCTGGCTAATAAAGTCTCAGCAAGTGTTGGACAGGAAAAGGACTGAATTCAGCCTCTACATTTTTTTCGGAATAACTTCCTGCAAAGGCTTTCCATCATTTCTTATGACACAGGTAAATCCAGATCTGCAGGCAAAACAGATTCAGGTTACTTCCTCGCTTAATAAAAAGACTGTCAAGGTAGCTGACATTTTACAGCCATTTTCTCCCCATCCTATATAAGCGTTTCTTGGAAGCTTGAGGCTGAAGTATGTTTCCATATTCAAATGTGTTTGCAGTGTCTCAATGAACACTATCTCTGCTTTATTGATGGGTTAGTCCTGCTGTTAAATTGATTACACTCTTTGTTATTTTTTGAAACTTTACCCCAAAGAACGATTTCAGAACTATTCATATGTCAATTGAATGCTCCATATTCAATTGTGCTCTAATTATTTTCCATGCATGTGGCAAACATTTAAAGTAATACAGGTCAGTTTGGCCTAGTAACTATGTCATTTTTTTAAATCACAGAATAAACCTTTTCACATATCAAGCGAACATTTAATAATGCCATTGCTTAGAGGAAGTGTTCATAATCCTTTTCCTTGACTAATGCGGAAAATCTATGTACAGCCTTATTTATGTTCATATTTAGGCAAGCAAAAAATAATAATTCTCTCTTGTAATCTGATTTCTGCTTCCGAACATCTTCCATAAATTCCTCCCATATAACACTAAACCATATGCAGTCTCAGCTGTGTCATACTTCCTAGGTTCAAAACCGACTTGTAATGCATAGACTCTGCAGCTATGTCAGACATTGTGTAATCAATCTGTACTTTAATTATGGGTTCTTACAAGGACAAATAAATCATACTTCCATGCAGCATGATGGAAGGACTAAAACCCAAAACAGGGAAAGAGCATATTAAACTTATTCCCTTATGCAGCTAGATGGAGGTTTAGTAAGAAATCAACGCTAATACCTCTGATGAAAATCCAGAGTAGGTTCTGTGATTTGTAAAATCTGAAGTGGCTTTGAAATTGCAGATGCCTGTGGAGTACTTAGACTAATACTTGTTTATAGTGTCTGCATCAATTTAGATGCAAAAACTTAAGGGATCTAATTATTTTCCTTCTGTTTTACAAAGTCTCTTTTCATTACATACCATCAAGTTAGAAATCCAGGGAGAAATCCTAAGTATCTTAATGTCTGCTGCTGGTTTTTCTTTTCTTTCTGGAGACTAATGAATATGTGTGTGTGTTCCTCACAAAGGGTCTGCTTCTGCCACTGGCTTGGTAGTGCTACAAGAAATGTTTGGTGATAACTGAAAAGGCTCAGTGGTAAGGTCAGAGTAAGCGAAACAGCCTCCAGTCAAGTAAAATGACAGCCCCTGCTCGAAAGCATGAGATCATCGCATAGCAAGCTGCCTGACAGGCACTCGCAGGCATGGCTTCCATAGGTCTGGAGCAGGCTCTGAGCCATGTAAAGAAGCACTGGTGCTTAAAAAGGCTGGGCATGGAGGGTGGAAGGAACACATGATATTAATAGGTTCACAATGTTTACTTGGTGGGGCAGACGCAGGTTTAGATGGGACAGTATCTGGCATTCACAGGGTCTGTGTCCGAGCCTCTACTGCATGTGTCTCTGGGAGAACAGGACATAAACTGAAGGGAGCATCCTGGCAGGCAAAGAGGAGGCACCAAAGGCATGGAGTATCCCGATGCTCAGAGCAGCTCAAGTGTGCTGCCGGTCTCCTCCTGGACTGCCCATCACTGCCATAAGCTGTTGCGTAGCGCCTCCTCACGAGCAAACAGTCTGGAGGGTGGCCCACACTGGCTGGCCTCAGGACAAACCCTCCAGGCCAGGTGGGCCAAGGGTGCTTGTCCTGCTGCTGCTACTCATGGGGAGACACAAGTCTATGGTCCCCAGACCATTGGTTCAGCATTTCTCATGGGAACAGCAGATGAGGTTGAAACAACGTCAGCGCTCTATGAAAAACTAGACCAGTCCAGGCTAGGAAGATGAGCTGTTCTGTACAAGCTGGAGTGGCTGTTTGCCCCTGCCCTGCCACCAAGGAACACATCTGCCCCTGCCAAACCGTCCAGCTCCAGAAGGGATGCAGGCGCAGGCCTGTAAATTGATATTGCACTTAAATGATTACAGGCTCTTCACCTTCAGCCCGATTGCAGCAGATGAGGAAAAGCAAGTCCAGAAACCTAGTTCTGTCTGTCTAAGGGTCGCTGAACAACTGGGCTAGTTAAACCAGGCTAAGTTAGAAATGAACAGGCATTGCCCTGGGGATGGTCTTATAAGCCATGAGTGAAGGAAATAGGCAAGTAATCAGCAGCAGCTCCTAGGAGGATGAATTGCATGTAGACAGACAAATTTAAAGTCAGGAATAACAATTGTGCTTAGAAGTGGAAACAATTTACTTTATTGTTTTATTTGTAGTTATTGTGCACAAACGTTTTTGCTCAAAACTCCTAGGCAGACCACATATGTTATGTTTGTGGAAGGACAAAATCATTCTTAAAGCATAACCATAATCACAAAGAGATTGTTTCATCTCAAATTTGTTTACTGACCTTTCACCACCAGAAAATGTTTTTTTATTGCAGTCTGTGGCAAGAGAAATTCCAGAGAACTGTAACATGTGCAATTAACAGAGGGTCAGCATTGCAGCTAGTATAAATCAGGGTAGCTACAACTTGGAGATATACTTACTTACATCAACTGAGTGCCTGGCCCCAAGAATGTAAAATAAGATCTGCTCTGCAGAATGAGACTACTGTTACCGAGGATCCCATGACTAGCATTTGTATGGTGAGAAAATGCAGAGTTAATAGGATTTTGCTCTTAGTGAATTTGATCTGATACTGTGCTTAATTTTATTCCAGAGCAGCCTGGCACATATTTAGCATCAACAAAGCAAAAACAGTAAGACCATTTCTTACCTATTGCGAACATTTTCCTAAGCATACCGTTGCTCCCCAGGAAGCGGGAGCTCTGGGTGCAGGAGCCTGGGAGCAGCCAGGCTGCAGGCAGCACCGCAGGGTGGCCCTGGGTGGCCTCACCCCATAGAGGGTGCCCTGGAGTTGAGGCTGCCAGTTCAGCTCTGGCACCATCACTGTGACACTCCTCACAAATATTGAAATGCAAACCAGAAAAACTAAGCTGCACCTCTTTATTTCTTGACGAGTACTTAAAATAGAAATACTCTGACCTATTTTTTTTAAGCTACTCTTGTCTTGATATTCCCATGTAGAAAAAAAGCTGCGTGTCACTCTTCACAGCAGCCCTGTTTTCAGAGACTTCGGGCTGGATTCAGCCCAGCAGCCCTAGACTAGGGAATGTCCACCCAGCCACACTGAAAGCAGGGGTCATTTGACAGTGGCTCAGAGCAACCCTTTTCAAGCCTTGAGCAGTGCAACAACACAAATAATAGTCACTGCCTGCTTTGCTCTTTTCATGCTCTCTCCTAGCTTGGCACTGCAATAATAAAAAGCCTCTTTAGAAGATAATGCACACACTGTGTCGCTCACCCTTCCTGTAATTTACAGGAGCTAAGGACACTAGTGAGGTCCAAGAATAACAGGCATTTCTGCTGCATTCGAAGATACCTTGGCAAAGTCTTCTGACAGATTAGAAGAAAAAGTAAACAGTTTAATGCAAACCCCAGGCAGCATCGCCCACGTCTGGCTTTGAATGTAGATGAGGCCAGTCTTGAAGAGGGATTTGCCTGTACAGCGGCTCGTGCCTCTGTGCCTCTGGGTAGCAGAGTCAAGAAGGGAAACCCCATGGGAACAAATGCCTGAGCCCTGCCGAGGCTGCAGGGAGGGTCAGTGCTCATCCGGGCAAGAGCCTGTCCCAGGAGCAACCTCAGTGCTGGCTGTGGGTGGGCACGACTCTCTCCTCATGTAACTGTCTGAGGACTGAGTACAGCATCCAGCAGAGCAGAGCATCTCCCACGTTTTACAGAGCCTCTATTCTCACTCCCACCAGCTGCTGCATCCCCTCACACACAGTGCTTTCCTTGTTCCGCTGAAGCAAGGACAAGCCTTTCCTGCTGCCTTCTCTCATTAATGGTGGAAAATCCACAGGGCAACGCTGTAACACTCATCATGACAAGATGGGAGCTTTTCTCCTGACTGAACTTCTTTACCTCTGTTTCTGAGGTGTTTAGAGATTCATGGGAGGAAAGCTGCCTTTGCTGATATCTTGTCTGATGATGTGACAACCTGGACTGTCATCACAGGGCAGATGTTTTTGGCAGCAGCCGGGAAAAAATAATTAGTACAACAGAGGTATAAGCAATCCTGCACTGTCTGTTCCCCAGCAACAGAGGCCTTACACCTTAGGCTTTGGCTGCCTGAGCCATGAAAAAGTGGTGTAGTCTGAGGGATCTATTACATTAACCTGAATTTAGCTTGCAGCACAGTTTGATCATTCGGCTCATTCAGAACACCCATCTTTGACCTCACTTGCTTCTCAGTTAATGCCTTCTCCTCCTCCTTGGTACCAGCATGGCTAAAACAGAGGCCTTCTGGAGGGGAAAACAGACGTTATCAGTCTGCTGTGCAGATTGTAGTAGCTGGACTTAGAGGGGCAGCTCCTTGCCAGAGTGGATTTTGCTTTGCTCTTCATGGGTTACAGCTGTTTCTGAGCAAACTTTTTGCTCCTTCTCTTCTTATTTGCACAGCAGATTGCAAACTTTTCAGGCTACTACAAATGGCAGTCTGGTTGAACATGAAATCCTTGCCACCAAGAGGTCTGTCATTTGGCAGACAAATAACATCATTGCTAAAGTATTAAAAGAAACAATAAATCTTCCACCCTCTGTGTCTTACAGCTATCCTGGGTCGGTGGGGCTCACAGCTGTTTTTCAAGAAGGAGACAGATTTATGTAGAGAACTAATGTGCATGTAAATTTCTTCCCCATATATGCTGCCTCCTCCTGCGTTGAATCTTGGCCTTGGCAAGAACTGTCATAACATCCAAAACTTTTTAGCATTGATTGAAGAGACTATCCGCTGTGAAGCCACTCCTATGTTGGGTCTCTCTGAATGGGGGAAGGAATAAAAACTAATTTAGAGATAGCATTACAATCAGTAACAGATTCATACTGATCTGATTCAAAAACACTCATACTGAAACCCTGCAGTCTGTTCCATTCCCTGTGAAACTCCTGTTAGATATATTGACAAAAGAGAAGCACTTCTGTATCTGTGTGGGATCTTCCAAACAGAGGTCCTTATAATTCTGCCAGACTTTCATCTCACTTATTTGAATATTGCCCTCTGTCTTGAGAAGCAGCATAAATCTGATATTGCTGTAAGGACTTATTCCTACCCCATAGAGAATTTTCATTACACGCGATACAGATGCTGCTCCAAGTTTATGCTCAGGGTTTCAGGTTTCAGAACAGACTGTAAGTGCTAAGAGGGGCAAGTTCACGACAGAACACAACTCTAGCAAAAAATGGGAAGATTACTGAGCCACATAAGGGTATAAATGCAGAGACTACCAGGCAAGCTGTCTTAATCTGGTGGTTACTGTCAGCCTGGATGTGGTCCTGGATGGTATCACCCTGCCCACCAGGTTTGTTTCAGAGGGGCTACCCCTCCCCACTTCTGTAAAAGCAGAGAGGGGAAGGACTGGATCTGCCTCCCACTGCCTGTACAGAGCCCAGCTTCTCAAACCAGGGGCTGCCACCACTGCAGCAGAACTCATGAGCAGAAGCCCTATATACACTGATCACAAAAGAGGATGCACCTGGAAGCATGTGCATCTTCCAGGAAGACCATGGAAATCTAGGACTGCTCAGTGACTTTTGTCTTGGGTGTTCAGGAAGGATGACAAAAGGTGAGAGATGTAGTGCAATGTGGCTGCAATTTCTTTAACTCCAGACATGCAGGAGTTGTTTGTTCATAGAGGGGCAACAGCCTTCCCTCATGCACACCAATTCAGGGGATGAAATTTCTTTCAGCACAGTAGGACCTGTTGCCTAACGATCTACTTTGCCAGAGTCGTTCCTTCTGTGCTGAATGAATCCAAATGCAGAACTCACCCAGACTAAAACCTTGAATGCAAGCTTCATTTTGTTTTCAAGAAAGGATCAAACACTTGATCTGTTCTCTTGTGAGCCATCACCATAGGCAGCCTATTTTCCAGTATCAGGACATCCCAAAGAATGGCAAAAATATGCAGCTGGCTCACCAGCCTCTAACACTGCAAAATCAGAAACTATGCCTAACTTTAAATCCACCACAAATTAGTCTGCGTCTGAGACCAAACAGTATACCCTGTCTCAAACACCACAGCAAGAGAGTGGCTCCACCCTCCCGAAACAATTCAGACCGGTATGACCTGCATACTGAAAAGCATCCGTTAGCATTAGCATGCCGATTTAAGCATGGCAAGGCAAAGAACCTGGCAACTAAAATTAAGATGCATAGGGCACAGAAGAGTCCTGTTCAGCTTCTCACTCATATTACACCAAAAAAAGAGAGGGAGGAGAGATGCCTTTTGCCTTTTTTTTTTTTTAAGTACAGCATTATATAGGAAAAAACTAATCCCTTTCATTTAGCAAATCCATTTTGTTTCTTGGAGGGTTAAATCCTGCTTGCCTCAAACAAATGAGTAATCCAATTGGCTTCAATGTGACAACTCCCAAAAGGCAAACAGGATTTGACTCCCTCCAGAATGTGGTACACAGATTTTTTGAATGAGCTATTTGAAACGCTGGATACTTTGTGTGCTAGGTTTGGTGCTGCCCTATAAACCCTTGATGACTGTGTCAACCAGTTTTTCTTGTGCTGAAGGTTTAAATGGCTTCCTATGGCTCTAAATTTAAACTAGGGCCTCTCACTACAAATCATAAATTTGGCCACATTGGTTTTGTAATTTGGAGAGAAAAGGGAGGACAAGGAAGCACTCTCTCTGAAAGCAGTAGTTAAGGCCAATTTACTTTTACTGGATGTTTTAATTTCTTGAGAACCACGTAATCTTCTAGGACTCTTGCAAAACTGTAAGCTTTGTATCTCTGAGAGAGCAAGAGTGATTGAGCCACAGTGTATAAACTTTCCCCATTTGCTGGCACCAGGGGCTTTCTCATCTCCTCACTGACTGAATTTCTGTGTTTTTATAAGCCCTCTCACAAGAAAGCAGACATTTGAGTTTGCAGTTTGTCTCACATTTGCTGCTGACAGTGCAGGCCATTTTCAGAGTAGCCTGAATTTCTGTGACACCTCTGGTTACTTCACAGAAGACACTTAATTAGACACTTCCCAGCACCCACGTACAACGCT
Source organism: Anarhynchus alexandrinus (assembly GCA_008711295.1). Classification (NCBI taxonomy): domain Eukaryota; kingdom Metazoa; phylum Chordata; class Aves; order Charadriiformes; family Charadriidae; genus Anarhynchus; species Anarhynchus alexandrinus. The sequence continues at coordinate 819,484 of VUYV01000043.1, read as the reverse complement.
CGCACCACTACAGGAGGGAGCTCCCTTGACAAAAATGTTCACGCTGGCAGGAAACCAGATCAAGAAGGTAGTCAACAGTCCATATGGATGAAACCCATCCAAGGAAAATAGCTTCAGTGATCTAACTTTGAGAGCTGAAAGAATGTGGAAAATCACTCACTGGCTGTTTAAAAACAGGCAAATGCGTAGAGGCACTAAGTCCAAACAGCAAGAAAGAGAAGAGAAAATTGCAACAAATCATGTGCTAAATACATTATACGTTGATATAACTATGCCCAAAGTCAGACTTGGTGCCATCAGACAGAATTTACATGTCTTTAGGTCCTCTATACTTGCCCTGATTGCTCAAATTGCAGTCTCCCACTGCCCCACATCCCCTAACAGGTAGCAAGGCTTAGGCAACTTGCATTTTTAGAAGAATATTTGCATACTCTTTTTTTCATGAAAGTAAAGCCTACAGAAGGCGAGGGGGAGTGGAGAAAGTTGTTATATAAGCAGTGAGGATAGGGAGTTCTGATTAGGCTTCTACTCTAGGCTGCAAAATAAATAATCAAAGAAAATGAAGATGCAGATGCTTACGCCAGGACCGAATATGGCTCAAGATTTTGTTTCCTGGACACTTCTTCCCTCATAATACAGATAGTGTCGTGGGACTCATCTGTGCTATGGTAATCAAGTGATATAACACCACCACATGCAGTACGTCTCACCAGGAGGGACTGTATTGGAAACTGGCCTTGTCATTTTTAACGTGTGCTGCTCCTTACTAAATTCAAGCATCATACAAGCCTCAAGCCAAAATGCTGGACGTGAACACCTCCTGTCTGCTGCACCAGGTTTTATTTGGGATCACTTTGGAGCAAGGGACTCTGTATTCCCGTGCTCCACCCAGACCACCAGGGTGACAGCAACTACAGCCCTCTGGCAGGAGAGGGACACTGTGGACAATCTTGTGTCCTGCCCTTGGCAGAATAAAATGCTGGAAATTTAGGGCAAGGTTGCAGGCTGTTCCAGAGAAATTTCATAGGCAGAATCATGTAATCCATGACTATTTGAAGAAGAAAGCTGTTGCACACCTTCTTAAATTACTTACAAGGACTTTGATTTCAGTAATATTATAGCTTTTCTTTTGGTAAACATGAAACAGACTCCCAAGCCTTGAAAGAGCAAATATTATTGGAAAAGAAGACAGAAGTCACCCATGAGCTAATTTGCTCTTTTGCCAACTAAGTTGAGAGAGTTCCCTGGAGTCTATTTTCCTAAGATTTTTTTTCTCCAGTCTAGTCAAATGTCCTAATTAATAGATCTCAGTAGGAAAAAACACAAAATTAAAATAATCCAAAGCTCATGGTATGATCTGAAATGCTTTCTAGTTCCACTGTGTGAAATTTGCCTCCCAACAGCGTGTGGGAAGCCCTGAGAGCTTGGCTCCTGCAGGGGCTGTGTCGGCATAGGGGTGGGCTGTGGGAAGATGAAGCTGTGAGAAGCTGTACAAACCTCATCCATGTGAGTTTCCCAGATTTGGGGATTTTTCTGCATCACATGAATGACATTTCCAAGCCGTCTTCTGGGAAATTACTGCCTCAAATCTTGTTCATTGGACCTAGTTATTCCAAATCCTCTAGTTAGCCCTATACATATTTTTCTTTAATCTTATAAAAACGTTTAAAATCCTCATCATAAAGGTCATAAAAGACAAAACAATGCTCAGCCTCCCTCTCCTGAAATCCTGTTGATGTAAACTGGAGTGAAATACAGGGCTGAAGGTGATTTAAAGGGGCAGGAATCAGGAAGAAGTTTTACAGTGCCAACCAAGACTGCTTTAAGGTTTAAAACTTTCACTTTCAGAACTTGCGGTGCCATGTAGGAAGAGTGAAACAGGGATGTAAGCATGAACCCAGCTAGTCAGCCAACAGCCTGCACTTAGAGAAATTTCAATCCAGAAGAAAACTATTGATTCTTTTCTGTGAAAAACAGAGGCAAATGTTTCAGTAAAAACTTCCCTCTTTTCAACAAATACAAGTCAAGAAGTGTGGGGGTTTTCCCATGTCAAGTGCCAGTAAATGCCATAAACACCTACAAGAACAAATACATTTAGAGGAACAAAACCCAAGCTTTTTGCTGGAAGATACTGTGAGTTCAGCTGAGACGTCTGAGCACATTTGATGGCCAGTGCTGCTGCTGGATTCATAATCCTTTCCAGATAACTCTTTGAAGAAAGAAAGCTTAACCCCATTTGACCTGCGCTTACTCAGGATGTCTCTTCCACTTCAGCAGCTTGAGCCACATACAAAGGACCTTGTTTTTGCAACAGTTTTGATAGATTTTCAGGGACACAAATGTGCCTGATTCTGAGGGAGGGCTGATGCGTTTTTTGCCTCTGGAAGTTTACTTGCAGTTCGTTAACCCTAGTTGCAGCTGTTGAAGTCTGTTGTGCCTAAATAATGAAATGCAGCCCTGAGTTCTTTTCTTCTGGGCCAGGTCTTGAGAGCGAGTGACGTTCTCAGCTCTGAGAGCAGCTGGGGTCACTGGCTCTCAGAGAATTAGGCTCTCTGTCTCCTATGGAAAGTCTTTGGTCTGTTGTGGCTGTTGCTTTGATTTTCTAGTGATGTGTATTTTTATACATGTCTACAAAAACAAACACGGTTTACCCTTACTGCCACATAGCTCCCTTGCGATTCCTTGTCAACAATGTAAAGCCAATGTTACACTCAAGCACAGGAATGACTCATTTTTTACAACTGTGGTCTTCTGAGAACATTACAAAGGCTACAGCGGAAGCGGTTTCATTCAGAAGTATTTCCTGCATCACCATCAGTGCCTTATTTTTCCTGGGTCTCCATTTCCTTTGCTTTTCCAATGGTTCGGGTGTTCTATATTTAGCCAGTTCACTCAAGCACGCACATGTGGAGAACTGAACCAGGCGCTCGTACAAAAGCTTTTCCCCTGAGTTTCTGCCTTCATAGTAGAACCCCCTGTAATTTGACTGCCTTTTTACTCCCACTCATCCCTGCTGAATACAGCTGTATAAGATTTTAGCAGCGCACATTGCATTTTTAATTCACTACGTGCCTCTCCCTCAAACGAGAAGCAGATGAGATCTGCTGCCAGGGTGACTCAGCATGTGAAGAACTGCAATCGCAACCCAGCAGCCTATGCTAAATAACCTGACCCATTTACTTCAAAAGTCAGTCAAATCTAAATGCCAGGTATTAGATTAAGGTGTGGGTGGGTGGGGATTGGAATGAGCCTAGGAGAGGTGAGGGAAGGGACAGGTGGTGTCCCTGAACTACACAGGCCAGCACCGGAATAGGGGGCAATGCATCAGTGGTGCTTGGACCCCTACCCTGCAGTCCTGGGCAGGGTGCGTGCTGATTTGTAGCCCACCCAAAGAAAAATATCAGGCGAAGGTATTACTGCAGTTGAAGGGGGAGAGAGAGATATGCAGGGGCAGAGAGGGTGTGCCTGTATGAACCTGCCTTCTGCTGGAGGAAGTACAAGAGAAGGTAAAATGACTGGTTTCACAGGTGGCTCAGACAGGATGGCCTGCGGGCAGTAGAAGCTCTCAGGAAGCAGTTGCTTGCTTTATCTCCAGCAGTATTGTGGGAGGGGGAAGACAGGGCACTAACCTGCACAGGCTTTGGCATATGAACAAAAGACATTAGGTAGCCAGCAGTTAATCCACTGAAAAGTTGGATTCCCTGCCTCTGTAACAACAGATTTTCATTTCCAAGTGGACAAGATCTTTGAAGGGATAAGAGATTAATGATCTAATGCTTCTCAGTCTGCCTGATCAAGTGTAATTTTCCAGCAGTGCTTATCAGTGTCCAAACTTGTTTTTCATAGGAATGTAATGTTTTTACAAGGTCATCTTTGGTGGCTGAGCCTCAAAAGGGCCTTCCTGTATGTATGAAGATATCATTGATTTTAGTATCTTCACTGGAAGTTGCTGATTATTTACAAGCCTACTATAGGGGAGCTGGGCTTAGTGCTGCTTTCTTTGTGCGTATGACAACATCATTGTCATATGCTTGTCATATTTTCCTTCAGAGTAGAAGGAGCTCTCCATGGATCTCTAAGTCAAGCCCCTCCCTGCAAAAAGGTTTCCTTATTCAGAGATGAGGAAACTAAAACAAAAAATGATTCAGTGGTTTTCCCGAGTTCACACAATGATTTGGAACCTATTTCATGTCTCTGATGGAAGAAGGCAGGTTTTGTGGCTGAATCTAATGGCAGGAGTCCTTAGGTCTGAGTCTTTACCCTTTCTGTGACCTGGAAGTAATGTTATAGCTGTGTGCTTCCATGTGCCCATCTTTTTTGTTTAAAGTGATCAGGATGAGTTCTAAATTTACAGTGACGGAGTTTGGAAGAAGTAATGGCTGAGGTGAAATGCCCAGGAGTTCCCAGAGGAGTGTAAGTGTAAAGAATTTGCAGGTTCTGTTCTTCAGTCAAAAGGCTCTTTTCTCCGGTGGTAATGTGACTCCAGTTTCAGGGGTCTCTTTTTTTAGGAGCGAAAGGTCCTAGATCACTTTCCCCTGAGATCACTTGCAGAGCTCTCTGTGAGTCCTGGTGGCTTTGACCATACAGCGTTGCAATGTGTGAGTGAGAAGACATGAGGCAGCTGGCATTCATTCCAGAAATACATGGGCACTAGACCTTGCCAGGGCCACGCCTGGGAATGTCTCAGCTCTTCCGCTGCTGGGATGCAGAAACACAGACTGTTTCTTCCTCAGAGCTGGTTAGTTCAATCTGGCAAACTCACCTGATTTTCTTCTTGGAAAACAGTTTTGCACTTTAAAGGTCCTTATCCTTCAAAGGTGTCTGAGCCTTTGTGCAGACTCAGTTGGACAATGCTCTGGAAAAGGTGGACTATTGGCCATGATGTACGTGACAAAAAGTCAGCCACAAAGAAGGTTTTAATTTCAAAATGCCACATCACATGCATTACGAAATGATATAAAAAGCTACAGCTGCTCTGCTAATAATTCTCTACATGCCTTTAAATGAAACACTTTATAAACTTGCTACCTTTCTTAGAAAACCTTTATCACGATCTCCTAGCAGCCTCAAGCTAGTTACATTATCATAACAACAAACGAAGTGTCCATCTTGCTGTCTCATCCACACAGATATGAACACTAGCAGCGTCTCTAAAGTCAACTAAGCCACTTGCATGCATAAAAATGTTTGCAGTGATATTTCAAGGGTCAGTCCCAGCTTTCATTTTGTTTGATCATGTTTCATAGACATATACATTCAGCCATTTCCCAGCCCTTATCTAGAAAGCATCCACCCCTCCAGTTACACAGGGAGGAGTGAAGAAAAGAGCAAACTACAACATGCAGGCGCTTCAAAGGCAGAGAACAATGCTATCTGCAGAGAAACACATACATACATCCTGCTGCCCATAAGGAGCTGGATGAAAAGACTAAAGCAGCACAGGGGGAAAAAATAACACAGAGAAGGCCAGCTGTGTCTTGAGGCACAGTTTCAGTTGTCACGTCTACTGTAGTATAGAAGATACACCTTATTTTCATTAGTCATGCTGGGGATGAAGTGAGGCTGAGCTGCCAGACAGTGCCTTTAGATCCTGAGTGCACTCTCCAAACATAACATGTAACGGATGTATTAAACAGTTCTGCTTGAATGGTGCAGCCCTTCAAAGTGTGAGAATGCTGTCGCTTCGTTGCCTGCTCCGATGCGGCTCTAATGTCTGAGCCTGTGTCACCAGGGACCAGAAGGGATGTTCTCTACCACCCAGCACTTCCAAATGGTACATAAGGATGACTGAGGACAAGAAGTGTGTCAGAGCTCTAAGCTTCCCATCGGTTCATTGAAACTTGAGACCTTTAAGGAGGAGCAGAGTGAAAATACAAACTGCATTAATTCAGTAGTATACCACAAAAACACTTTGAATGTGAGCTGTGTTGAAAGTAATCAATACTTAATGTTACAGTAAGCACTTCTTGGTTTCAGAAATACTATCTTAAAGGTACAAAGCACTCAAAGGATTAAAAATAATCTTTGCATGTCCTGCTAAGATAAATGGACGATGTTTGCACTGGGTTGATCCTGTTCTATTACTCTCGGGCTGTAGCACACAAGACAGTGCTCTATTGTCTTATACTTCAAAAAACGTCTTCTCCCCCACCAGAACAGGAATAATTCTCATTTGAAATTAACAACCCCGTCACCAATTTAAGGTGAAAAAAAAGTGAGTCAGCCCACAAATTCCTTTTTTTTTCAAATAGCAAATTCCTGTATTTATCTCTGAAGTTCTCACACGTAGTCTATCTGCTGGGGAATAAACTGTACAGGAGCATTAGAGAGCCAGTCGTTAGGCACATATGAACTGATCACATTAACGCGTAATTAGCACATAATTTTCTGGAGATCCCATATGGCTCCAATCATATCCTTACTAACAGCAGCACATCATATCATCCAACAAGAGCAGGTCAAGCCCTGACCTTTTTCTAGGGTACATGTTCTGATAATAATAGATATTATTTTTGGCTAGAAACAGATTTGTGGTGTAATTTATGACCCATCTTATTCTTCTTTTTTCTTAAGAGTGAATGTTCTCTTTGATGATCTTGGTAGTGGTGTCTGCTATCTTGCTGCTGTGGCTGACAATAACATAACAAAGCCAAGTAGATCACCAGCTCAGTCTTACAACTGAGTAAGAGTCTGGCATCTTACCAGCTCAAATAGTGGCGCACTGGCTGCAGGGCCCAGGAAAAAAATGCAAATATTTCAGCTGTGCAGACAGCTATACAAATAGCAGAGCAGACGAGGCAGCCTCATCTGGGGAGACAAAAGATATGTGTGATGACCTCCTTCCTTCCTTCAAGTTAAACAAGTAAAATCTTACCCCAACTCATTGTCACAAGTTCCCCTCCTCTGTGGATGTGCACAAAGGGCAATGCACTCTCTCTGCAACTTGGCAGCATGACAAGAGCCCGGAGAGGATGTTCCGCGGTCAGGTCTCGCTGTGCCCTGCCTGTGTGCCTGCTGTGTGTGGTCAAGGTGCCTGGGGCTGACTGAGCACACAAGGCAACAAATGCCAATTCAAGCTGCCACATTTTCTGCCGTTCTGTCTCTTCTCCTCCACCAGCATCTTTGGTGTCGCCATTCTATTTGCTCTATCTCCCTGCGGTGCCCTGCTTTTCTTGCACTCTCGTTTTTTCTTGAGGGAGCACGGAAGTTTGGCAGGAAAAGTGGAAGCTGCCTCCTCTCTGCTGAACGTCCAGCATCTTGGTCATGCTCCCTTTTCAGCACGGTAGGCTTGGATGTTGGGGCGTGATAGAGGTTTCCTTGTCCATTTCGGTCTACCGAGTCTGTCACAATGAGCAGCCTCAGCTGAGATATTTTGGGCTTACAGTGTCCCAACATGCCATGCATTGTGCAATTTACTTGGCTTTGCTTCTTACCACAGAAATTAACAAAATCCATACCATGCTTCTTGCCTGTCAGGAAGCTACACTCCGCATTAATCTCTCATTTGGAAAACAGGCTATGCGACAGAGATGATTAATCCTTGCCACAGATAACACTTCCTGTCTTTAAATAGTTTTGGTAGATAAATAACTTCTATAATGAAACACTATCCCACATTGGGGTTTTGGTCTAAGCCAGGAACTTTTGAGTTTTAACTCTGGCTTTCAGACAAAATCGCTTTGTGGATAAAAGTAAGTAGAAGCCTGAGTTTTTTTCATAAAGAAGGTACACCCTCAGCTTTTTTTCACACTCCTCAGGAGTTTCAGCTCTTCAGCACCTGCAAATGCAACTCTGTTTCTCTGGCCACTTTTTTTGCTATAAGCTAGTCATAGAGTTTTCTCTGCACACGTATTGAAAGGATAAATTACTCAATGTCAGAAAGATTTCTGAAGATGCAGGTCATGGCTTGAGGCAAATTACAGTCACGCACAGTGCTCAGAGCCTGCTCTAGATCCCCACCAGTACTCAGTCTTTATCTGGAAAATGTACCCAGCAGACTTCATTCTTGAATCTGGGCCACACATACATTCACTACAGGTCACAGGCAAGATCTGGTGCAGAGTCCATTAAAATCAGCAAGAGTCTTTCCTAATTTAAGTGGGTTGGAGTCAGAGCTTTGCAGGATGCATGAACCCCAGCCTTCCCCACTTGTGGATAGCACAGTGGTGATCTAACACACAGCTGCCTTCTGAGAGCATGTTTACACAACTGGGGGAGTCTTGGCCTCTAGAAGATGAAGGACTTTTACCATGGGCACTGTCCAAATGGTATTTAAAAAATAACATTCAGCAATCTCACTGCAGTACTTGCCATTTAAATCCTTTTTCAAACCACACAGAAATAGAACGTGCATTGTAGTGATTTTCTTCGATTCCTTTCCACCAGACAAACCAGGGAGAGGGGGCTGTGACCACCAGGTCTTGGGGCTGGGGGGAAATAAATGGAAACAGAAATTGTTGTGTGTAGGAATGTCATGCTTGCCAGGACATTTAAAAATAAGGAGTGGTGATGAGATAAATTCTTTGAAAGAGCTTGAATTTCTTCAAGGGACTTTTTCTTTTTGTAACATGCAAAATAAATGGGCTACATGCTGGAAGTTCATGCTAAAGATAGCTGTGCAGATGCAGGAGCATCACTGAGCCTCCAGAAACACTGTGACTGCAATTTTAGCTTTAAACTAGCTACAGAGGACAATCTCCACATCCCCATGGCTGTACTGCTGCTGCTGCTAGGCCCTGAACTAGCTACACAGCGCTACAGAGATTTGCCCGTGATTTTGCTGGTACTCCCAATATCTTAACACAGGCCAAAGTATCAAGCAAAGACTGGGATTCTGCATCCATAAAGGCTGGCAGCCGTGAGCAGAACTGTGTATGATGTTCTGATAAATGTTTGAAGTAATAACCCATTATTCTTCCATAATGGTGAGACAATGGGTCTAATATATGGTGGTGATTGGCAAAGTAGTGCTATGGCTACTAGCCTTCTCTTTTAATGTACTATGCAACAAACAGAAAGATGAAGCCAGGTTCCATCCTGTTGCATAATGATCTTTCCTGGTACAAATGCAGGTACGAGGATCTCAAGGACTGGAGGGAAGTGTTCCTTGATCCTTTTTCAGAGCAGAGTGGAAACTAAGACCCAGTACCTCTCCCTCTGTTCCCTCAAGAGGAGTCAGTCACTATAGCAATGGTTAACCAGAAAAGCAAATCAGCTCACCTGTTTATCCTCCCAGGCCAAGCAGTGAGAATCAGAATCACAGAATGGTTTAGGCTGGAAGGGACCTTAAAGATCACCTAGTTCCAAGCCCTCTGCCATTGGCAGGGACACCTTCCACTAGACCAGGTTGCTCAAAGCCCCATCCAACGTGGCCTTGAACACTTCCAGGGATGGGGCATCCACAACTTCTCTGGGCAACCTGTTCCAGTGTGTCACCACCCTCATAGTGAAATTTTTTTTCCTAATATCTAATCTAAATCTACCTTCTTCCAGTTTGAAGTCATTACCCCTCGTCTGATCACCACATGCCCTTGTAAAAAGTCCCTCTTCAGCTTTCTTGTAGGTCCCCTTCAGATAATGGAAGGCTGCTATTAAGGTGTCCCTGGAGCTTTCTCTTCTCCAGGCTGAACAACCCCAACTCTCTCAGCCTGTCTTTATAGGAGACATGCTCCAGCCCTCTGATCATCTTTGTGGCCCTCCTCTGGACCTGTTCCAACAGGGCCATGACTTTCCTGTGCGGAGGACTCCAAAGCTGGACGCAGTACTCCAGGTGGGGTCTCAACAGAATGGAGTACAGGGGCAGAATCACATCCCTTGACTTGCTGGCCTCACTTCTTTTGATGCAGCCCAGGATATGGTTGGCCTTCTGGGCTGCAAGCATACATTGCCAGCTCATGTTAAGCTTCTCACCCACGAACACCCCCAAGTCCTTCTCCTCAGGGGTGCTCTCACCCATTCTGCACCCAGCCTTTATTTGTGCTTGGGACTGCCGTGACCCAGGTGTAGGACCTTGCACTTAGCCTTGTTGAACTTCATGAGGTTGGCATGGGCTCATCTCTCATGCCTGTCCCGGTACCTCTGGATGGCATCCAGAAGCAAATAAAGTTTCTATTTAATGAATTAGAAGCAGGGAAACTCTTTTACTTGTGTTTACTTTTGGCCAGGTATTTATTGGGAAAGGACTTGGGCAGTGTGATTGAATGACTATGCCAATTCAGTACTGCCTGTGAGGGGTGCTCTCCCCAAAATCCTCAGCCTTCCCCAGCTTGGAAGGCCAGACAATGGGTCAGCAGAGCACTGAGGCTCCAGACACCCACCTCTTCTCAGAAGGCAATGGTACCTCTGCCCAGGATGGAAGCTGCACAGCTACTTTTTCTGCTACGATTTAAAACCAAATGGACCAAATAGCAAAATCCTTATTTTGATAACAATTGCATTCAAACATGTTTTTGCTTGTGAAAATGCTAACTATTGGGGCTCATATCCATGAAGAACAGTGTGGTCAGAAGGGTTTCCAGGAAGACTTCTCAAAACAAGTTTCTGTGCTAGAAACCTAGGCTACAATTAAGGTATCTCAGTATATGGGTAATATTTTCAGAGGCAAGGGAAAGTCAGCATAAGAATCATTTATCTTAGTTAACTGTAACCTCTACTATTAGATCAGACATCCGACTTCAAAATAGGCTTTAGATATTTTGGCTTAATATTTTAACTCTAAGAGATGAAATTTAAGCTCCAAATGTCATATTTAAACTCCTAAATATAAGTGGCCTGATTTTCCAGGGTGTTAAGCATATGCAATGCCTGTTGATTTCAAGGAGAAATGTGGGTGCCTGACAACCATTTTGGAAAACCAGGCCATTTTATTTAGTCATTGACACATAGAATCCTGACTTTAAGCAGCCAGCTTTGAGACCTTTTCTAGCTTCATGCAGTTCTGCTTCAGCTTTACCAGAAAATCACTTCCATTGAGAAGTACCCTTGTCTTACTCCCTTCCAGTCCTATTTTGCATGCTGTTATAAGTATTCATTTAAGGCCAATTTTGCAGAAGCAATCAACAAGACCACATCAATTCAAAATATTATTTTTTAATGCAGAACAAATCATTTCATAAACATTTAAAAAAATGTTCCTTACTACAAGAGTGACCTCATTTTTATACAGCAATTACTACTTAGAAGGGAATTTGTGCTGCAGAACTGTTCTCTTTAGTACAGATGACACATTTCAGTGGGAAAGGCAAAGTTAAATACATAACAAAGTTAAATACACACACTGGGTTCCAGCCATATTTGGACTGTATCACAAACTAAATAACAGTAGAAAATTAAAAATGAGCACTGCTTCTGAACTCTAATCTAGATTTATTACGCTCATCCCACTTGATACTTGATCAGAAAGGAATAGGAATGCATATAGCAGGAGACAATGTGCCAGGTCAATGCTAGATTGAATTTGCCAACTGTTCAAAAACATCATCCTACTGGAGGGACAACTAATACAAAGGAAAACAAATATGTTTTAACCCATATAGCTGACACTAGTTCAGTATTAGTTACAGTGACCAAAATACTTCCCTCTTAGAACACTCTCATACATGTTAGAGTTATAAATACTGCCAAAATTTCCTTTCTCTGATTGATACCTATATAATGGCACAGGCTTTTAGTGGTCTTAGCCTTAATCTTAGACTTTCAGAGAGAATTAGCAGCATGTGTTGCTTGCATACATCTCCTTACCATCTGTGGATTCTTTAGGTTCAAAGGAGGCAGCAAATACATCAACACTTAGGGAGCCATTTGGATCTAGAAATCTTAAAGTGGGAAGCATTTATGGAAGGTTGCAAATAGTCTGAACCTTCACACTGGACTGGATGTTGCAGACTAAGCTGTCTCAACATGGGATCAACAGAAACAGAAAATAAATTACAGATACCTTTCAGAGAGCAAGGGTAAGATGGTGAAGGGGCAGGTGGGGCTAGGGAAGATTTTTGAGACCTAGGGATGTAGCAGAGGCAGAATTTGTCCCTTTGAAGTCTTTTCAAAGAAGGAGGACATTTGTTGCCAAGGGATAGGTCTGAGCTTCAATACATCTTACCCTGTCCTGCACACAACGTTCTGACCAGCAGTAATTCGGGCTCTGGTTACATTCTCTTCTGGAAGAGAAGTTATGCTGCTTCCCTCACTATGCCCCAGGGTTCCTGCGAGTCCACTGTGACATGCCAAAAGGTGGATCTTCACAGCGGCAGTCAGATGAGCCTGGAGTAGGTAATAACAGTCCTGCTATAAGCTGCTTAACATGAGGCACTACCAAGTTGCTCACTGAAAGGGAAATCTGGAACTATAGTGATGTGGTCTTGGCATGCTGAGGATCTGGTTGCAATTTGACACTTGTATTTAGTGGCAGGATTTCCATTTAGCTAGCTGAAATTGTTTACAATGGTGTAAGAATAGCTCAGAACAGATCATACTCCCATTTTTCTGACTTTCCAGACACAACCGTAATGTTTTAAACACAGGTGTTGGGCTCAGTCTCATGTCTTTGACAGTGTACACAACAAACCCATGACATGGTCATAGTTGGATCCTAAGTAAACCCATACAGTAAACATACCCAAGCAAACAAAAGAGGAAGAACATATGGGGTGCTGCTGGGGCTGATTTCTGCTTGGTTGTAAAACAAAAACCAAAGTGAGCACCGCTCATAAACTATTTAAAGGAGACACAGCTGTAATCATCACCACTCTCCCAGCCTGGCCCAGCTGCACAGACTCTTCCCACCACCATTTTTCAGCTGTGGCAGAGGAGAGCTTCTCAGGAAGCAGTTGCTGCGTGAAGAGCTTTGTCACCTCATGCTGCAGCTTCAAGGGGTCTGGCACTCTCCATCAAGCCACTACTCCCCAGTCCTAGCAGAGGAGCGGGCAATGCAGGATACGCAGATGTGCAGCCCAGCTTAGAGAGCCGTGACCCACGACACAACCTGCCCTGGGGGCAGACCTGCAGCTGCAGCCTGTGCCCCTTTTCTGGTGAGACTGGAGCACAGACGGTCACCTTGAATGTTCTCCAATGCTTCTGTAAATCAGCAGGGGTAAGTCCCTGGAAAGACCAGCTTTCATTTGTATCATTTATTGTTTGTATTCTAACAGAGCACAGGCTCCTGTGCAAAAATTTTGTCCTGGTGGAAAAACATGGATAGGGCTATTTGTCTGGAACTGCTGGAGCAGCCTGGTGGGAACTGTCACTCTGGCCAGGTAGCTCAATAGCTGGGCATTTCCAGACTGGCCACTTTAACCAGACCAACTGTCCACTGTGTCCAATGGCATCAGGCATACTGCTTGCACACTGGCTGTTAGGGCAGCAGATCTGTCATACAGCTGGTGCAGCCTGGATACGTGGGATTTGCTGTCTGCTGCATGAGTCAGTATTGCCACCCCAGGCAGCAGTATGGGTGTGGTAACCTAGGTCCTGTCTCTTTTCTCAGTGCTCTTCTATGCCAGATATTCATACACATGTAACAGGGGACCTACATCTTACTAAAGAGCTGACAGTCAGTTTTGACACAATACAAAAAGTGGAAGAATATCCAGTAGAGGAAATGGGAAAGGAAGGACAAGAATAGCAAAGATAAAAACAGGCAGTTGCACGCATTGATTTTGTGCACTGTAAGCATTGCCAGATTGCTATTTGGAGACATTTGTACTCTTAACTGGTTGCTGCAGTGGCGTTACCAACTTTACAGATGTCACAATGGAGTGCATATGGAAGAGGTTTGTAAGGGACCGTGCAGTGGCTTCGTGTATTTGTCCAGGGAATTTAATTTAGGACACAAAGGAGAAGACAGCTTGTACTTATAGAAGAGGACAACTGGTCGGTAGAAGACTGGTTAGACTTTGAGTTTTACAAGGATTCAAAACTTATGTGAAGAGGATCTACTGGGCAAATTGGTTAATGTGAATGGACCTCTGGGAGGATCTGGAGGAAGAGCAAGAATGCAGAATAATCTAGCATATGTACAGCCCTAGAAAGTGGAGTGCTATTAATGTGACTTCCGAATTACAGTCTGGAAGAACTCACTGAGGTTGCTAAACATGAGCTGTCTACACTAGCTGAATGCATAGGCATACGGTTGCTGGGGGACAAAGGGCTCTGTCCTTTGAAGCTATTTTCACACTGTGATATCCAGTTTGCTACTGGTTGGTATATACAAAAGATGTTGCAAGTTTTTGGTATCTATTTTAGGTCTAGTTGTCAGGTAAATAATCAGGAAAATCATGGGTTTTAAATCTAATATCACAAATAACTTTTAAAAGTAAATTTATAGTTTTTTCTGGCTGCAAATCTGTCAATTTAGTGTAGGCTTACGAGCTTTCCAGTCACACTTATAAAAAGGCATTTAATAAGAAAGCAGCATCCAGTTAGAACTGTAGTCTGACTTACAGAAAAACTACCTGCCACGATATGATGATGAGCCAAAAGAAACCACTAGGTCCTCTCTTTGTCTACATGTACACATTGAGACAGTACAAGTGAAAAATGAGTTTCAAGATTCCAACAGAAGATGAAGTACCTTTCACCTAGACAGTATAATTTTGCAGATTTCCCTCATAACCAATACCAACCTGTGAAACTTTATGCCTGTCAATTCCTTCCTCAGAAAGCTTGTCCACAACGACTCAGAAGTAATCCTCTAATAAGCAATATAAGTGTGGCAGAGTAAGATGGAGGGGGATTTTATTTCCAGCTTTCTTAACACCATATGTTCACTTAATCCCACTCTTCATTTAGTTAGAGGTAATCCCTGAGTACTTCAGTACAAATTACATGCAAACATACATTGTGTGTATGGGTGTGCCTGCGTATAACACTGCACATGTGTCTCAGCTGTCAGTGTGATTTCTCTCTTAGTCTAAGGAAGTTGAATTTTCCTAAACAGATGATCCCAAATCATCTACCTCAAAAGTACACGTTAAGATTCAAGAAGGAAATTCTCTCTGAAAGAAGTACTAATGAGGATTGCTTGGATTTTTGCCCATCAAACCTCGAATAAAAATCTTCAGAGTTATTCTCAAGTGCCATTTAATTTTTCCTACCTCATCACTAAATTATTCAAAAAATCACGACAGCCCTCTTTGATAAGTCCAGAAACATCACACAGACCACGTTAAACATGCTGAAATGTTTATTTTCCACTTTTCACTTCAGAATGAGTTTTTAAATAAATTGTAAATGTTTCAAAATATAATGAGAAAAAAGCTGAAATTTACTGTTCATAAATGTACTGTCCGTTCATCTACAGCTGTTCTAAAAAGAATCTGAAACTTTCCGCCACTATTTGCAGTCACTTGCTAGTTAAAGAACAACTGCACCAGTTTAAACTACTTTAAAAAAAATGTGACAAGTCCAGCCAATGTCACTTAAGTGGTCAAGACAGAAATTCCAGTAAATCCTAATGTATGATTTACAAGGCATATGTCAAGTATTTCACATATGCATAAAAATGACAGGAAAAAAATGTAAACATGTTGTACAGTTAAATAACACAGAACTTCTGGAGAAAGCTGTATTTTCTACCCAGTCTTGCAACTCGATTGGTGCCAGCTGGCTCCTGAAAGAAAAAAAAAAGTCCACTCGAGCAAGTCACTATCCAGAACGAGATCTGGGAACAAGCCATAGTTGAAGATAGCTGGGAAAGAACAGTTAATAGTAACTAGAAACACAAAGAGTAGTGCCAGCACTGAGTATACCAGAGATGTGTATATCTATCCCTGCAGCTCCAGAAACTGTACTACGTTGCTGCAGTACATACACACAAAGCTTCCCCCTGCAATTATGGCCAGTGCATAAGTGAGTTTGACTGAATTTGAAATATTTCACTCTATAAAGAAAGGAAGCTAACTGTAGTATATTGGATTTTCACAGTGCAGCAGCAGAAGCTCCCAAGTTCAATTCTATCTCAGACAGCAACGTGACTGATAACTCTATTTTATTGCACATTCATAAAATCACTTATACTTTAATAATTATTAAATCAGATTTAGCAGGTAATTATTCTATAATGAGGATTAACTGCATATAAGGTGTTTGGTCTTGAAGGAAAGACACTTTCAACATTTGCATTAAAATGTTGCTCTTTTTCTAACTCAGTAAGTAAAAAGCACTTCTCAAGTGAGATGAAATAGAACCTTTTCAGTATAAAATGAGAAATGCTGTCACGGAGGAAGTAAAACCAGAAAAGTTAAAAGTAATCTGAAAGGTAAATGACTACTTGTTGCTTCTTTTATGCCTTACTCTGTAATGGTAACATGGATAACATGAACTCCCAAGTCCTTCTGAGAAGCGCTTTCCAACCTGACCCAAATGCTTAATCCAGACCCCTGGATTATCCTGGGACTCTTCTAGTTGGATATCAAGCAGAGCCATTATGCCTAAAGAGTCAGTAAGGCCATATCAAAAAGGTCATTGTAAGAAGAGAAGAACTTTTCGTCAGAACTACAAGACAAATTTGAGCTGCCAAGTAGAAGTAGCAAGCAGAAACAAACCCAATTTCTTTTCCCAACCCACTCTGCCACTTACCTCCCTTAGTATTTTAAACATATTGTGGACTTGTTCTCATGACTGCATAACTTTCAGTATACTTCTGTCATTTCACTATGATGTTAATGACCAAACTTCTGCCATTACACCATAGCAAATGGTTTTAATGGTTTTGAAATGATAAGTGATGTTTGCTCCTATCCTGAAAATTCTTGTGTTGTTTGAATGACTGTGTGGGAAAGAATCAGTATTTGTAGCTTAAGTGAATTATGTGCCAGAATGTCATAATTCTTATAAATGAGTAACCTCATAATTTCCAGAGGCATCGCTCAAAGAAAGCAAAGATACTCCAGGCTGTATTATTTGCAGAGTTGTTTGCAAAGTTGTTGCCATAGCTTTGGCCTCTTTTTTTTAGACTGGCCATCCATACCAAGTAGTGACTTCTTCAAAAACTGACCATGACAGAGTCAATGTCCTCTACATTTGCATTTGTTTACATCATCCCCCTTGCTGTTGTTAGCACCTCATTCCAGTTCATGTCACCCTTTTTTTTTCTTATGCTAATGGACCTTTTCCAATTCATCTTCACCACTGAGAATTTTTTCTCTTGATTTTAAAGGTACTGTCAAATAGAAAAGTATTGGCTCCTCCTGTCTCCAAGATGATGAAAAACCTTGTTTTATGAATGGCCAGTACAACTACTGTGATTGGGACCCACAGCTACATTATTTTCCCTTGTAATCATATTAAGTCAGATGAAGGAAAAAGAAAGGCAGCTAGAGAGTATTAAAAGATCTTGGGGGTGTGATAGATCTTAAGGCCTGTAATGGTGCTGCAGAAAGCCACTCATTTCTCTGCCTCTCAGTAAAAACCTTTGGAAGTTCTTTTACATTATTTTGGTCCTAAAGATATAAAAATATATACATTCTAATTGCACTTCAGAGAAGGAAAATTAATAAAGACAATAGTGCCATTCCCCATTAGCGGCAATGCCCCACAGTTAACCTGCCTCAAGCACTTTCAATATCACTGAATCCCTTGGGTGGGATTTTCCAAAGTGCCAGCATTAGCTCAGCCCTGCTCCCATTAAAATCAATCACTGACTTCAGCCTGGGAGGAGAGTCCGGAGAGTCCCTGTGGTGCCCTGTATATTGGAAGATCCTAATCTTTGTGTGTGCTGTTGCTTCCCTATATTTATGTGCATGGCTGCACAGGCGCTCAGATACATTCATGAGGGCCAGGATTTTCCTCAGAGGACCTAAAAAGGAACCACAGAGCCAGCTGTGCGGAATAAAGAGTAATGGAGGGTTATATAAATCATGGAGGAAAGGGGAACTTTGCTTAAGATGAAACTTCATCAAGTGTCTAGTGAAGTCAGTTAATTGCAGCCTCTATGCCCCAATTCACAGAGCAAAACCTTCCAGAACACGTTTTCAATACTACTTCACGCAGTATATTTTCTATCGATGGAATCCAATTGCCATAGGCAGTCATCAAGGCAAAGAGTCTAGTAGAATTAAAAAAGGGATTTAGGAAGCTTTGTGAGCAAAGACAACATTTGCAGCTGCATGTGCTATATTACAACAATGCAGGGGACAAACAAGCTTCCCCCTTCAGCAGCATAAGCTGATTGCTTTGAGGGGCAAAAAGAAATGTCGTCTTGCCATGTGGTAGCCCTGCTGATTTATTCACATGTGTGTGATGGTATGGTTTGAGTTTTCACGAGAAAGAGTGATAATGATAATGAATGCTATAGGTAGATTATTTGCTAGTCTGTATTACGGTAATGCTGGCACTTCCGTAAAAAGAGTACCAGCCAATGAGCCTGTGATGAAAAGCAATCTCCCAAGCGAGGGACTGGTTTGGCACTGATGAGAGCAGAATTCAGACCTTTGCCATGAACAAGACTTCCTTTCTGACTGTAGGGAAGTAGCTTACTCTCTCTGCACTTTAAATCATCACCTGAGAAATGGGAAGACAGTAGTTCTCAGAGGTGGAATGAGGGGAAAGTGCATAAAGCAGAGATAGGTCATATTTTCATTCACAGTCATTCTGTGCTTTGGATTCAGAGTTGCCATCCCACTGTAAATCAGGAGTACTTTAGCTGGAATTAGTGGAGATTTTCCTGATTTACACTGATGAAATGAGTTCAGAAAACGGTGTTTTCATTCCACTGTTTGTTGTGCTCCTCTGTTTGAACTTGTTTGCACATGCAAAGAGCAGCAGCCTTCCCTAAGAAGAACGGTAGCCCTGAGAAAGCTTAGCGGCCTTAACCTAGAACATGAGCAGTTTCTGCAATGGATTACGTATCATGCTGGCTGGTCTGAAACCCCAGAAGCTCCTGTCCAAGTCTGCGTTCCTATTATGGGCTACTGTTGTCATTACACCTGTTGATTCAAGGTCAGATCCTCATCAAGATACTCTTGTTTACTCTGAACAGTAGATAAGATCTCAGAAAAGACATTTTTAACGTATAGGCTGCATGAGCTGAATTATTTATGTTAATGGCTATGGGTGCTATACCTGTTGCTAAGAAATACTGTAATACTTCATCATAACTCCCGTTTGGAAATGCCATTATAGCTAGCTGAGCACCAATAGATACAGTATAGGCTGAGCAAGCTATTGATGCACAGAAAAGGCTTTTTAATGATTTTGTACTTTGAACACTTTAGTTGGCAAAAATTTGATAAAGAAGTGGGTGAAAACAGTCAGACTGCTCTTCTTGTTAGAGCTGGCAGGGGTCACAGGCGCTTAAAGTCCATGATGCATGTATATATAGATGTACCTATATATGCAGATACGTGTATATATAGTTTTGATTGATAGAGTCTGGATCAGACCCAGCTGGTCTTCACCAAAATGTGAAGTTTCTACTTCACAAGTTATTGAGCTTTCTTGAGTCCAACAAAGCAATCAAGATGGGAGTTGTTGGGTTTTTTAATTTTGAACTCTCATATTTCCAGCCTTTGCCTGGTGCGTCCTTTAAGGAAATCCCCCAACTATCTAATGATCCAAAAGACTACGCAATCTTTATTTATGTTTTCTTATTCAGAATTATTTAAATACAGAAAATAAAACCTTTGAAGGATTCAAAGTTAAGTTCAGCTGCCAATGCTGCTTAGCCGTACTTGGAATTGAAATTGATAAACAACATTTAGGGAGGAGGAAGGGTCAACAGCCATGGAATTATTGCCCTGATTAAAAACAATGATCCACTTTATCCTTTCTTATTTGGAAGCAGATATACATATAGACTGACCTTTTAACCAACCCAAAAGGCTTAACTATTTTTATTATTTCTTTAGCTGTTAATTTTATTGGCAGATGTATGACTAAATCCCCCATACTACTTTGAAAACCTCACCAAACATCTACTGCAGGTATGTACTATTTCCTCAGCCTAGGGGATGATTTTACATTAGTAACTGATGTACGTAATTGGATAGTGGTTCTATAGGATGCACACAGATCCAATCCGGTCCTCAAGCTTAAACTGGTCTGGCTCTGATCTCTACCCTGCATTAAATTAACTGTGTTGTCTGTTGTCTGCTTAGGCTTAGGGCAACTTAGCAAGTTGGATATAAAGGAATAACATTTCCACGCGCCAAAAGCGGAGTTTGCATTAGTCAGCTGCAGCCTCCTTTTCCTTTTGATTCCATTTCATAGTTAGGCGTGTGAAGCTTTGCACACTTCGCAGCCCTGCAGTTCCTGAGCTGCTTGTGGTGTTGAACGTGATTTGGCAGCGTTTGTGCTGTTTGTGATTGTTGTGATTTGTGCTGGGTTAGATGTCGCTGGAGCTGCCATGGAGCTACAGAATGAACCCTGGCATGGCACACCCAGGTTGCTCCTTGTACCCATGTACTCATGCTTACTCACTGAGTCTGCTTCTGGGGGAGGTGGTGTCACTCTAATCCCTTCAGGGATGGTGGGATTAATACAACCTGGAGACACCATCTAAACAAGCTGATAACCTCAGATTCACAGTCACCACTAGCTCACTCTCTGTGCCAATATTCAGCAAGTGCAGAACTGCACTGAAAATTGAAGTACTTGTCACTTTTATTAAATGATGTGAGCCCAGACATTTATTAATTGTGGAACACTTCCACAAACTATGAAGCACTGTAGCAGTAGTGGTCTACTATTTTGAATGGTTGGATTAGAATTATTTTATTTGCGACCCCAGAAGGCTACTGTAGTCTCTTGGTGATGAACCCGAGTATTTTTATTCCACATTGATAATTTATAAAAGAAATTCAGAGTTGCAATTGAAACAGTCTGATATTTCTACATCCATTACTTTGATCTCAGCTTGTCTGGGATATTGTTAATTGTCAACATTTTATTATGTTGTCCAAAATTTGGAAGTGATTACATGCTAAGGCTAATTTACATAGCAAAGATTTTTTGCTATATGCATTAGAATTATATGTGTGAACTTTGTCTTTCAAATGATTTAATCGTACGTACACGTGAAAATCATTTTCTCCGTGTACAAGCTTGTATTTTAAAGGCTGCCTCTTAACGTTACTTTTGACCTAGCTTGTAACCTCGACGGTAAATTAGTATCTACAGAAGTAAAACAGCTAGCATGATTTTGCATAATTGTTCTCATTTATGGAAAATACTGTGCTGTAGCTGACTGAAGTTTTCTCCTTGTCAAATACTGACGGTTAAAACCTGATGTAAAACATGCCCATGTTCTGGCACGGTATGACAGCCGTGCTAGCAAAGGGGAGAAGTACCTTCCCAGCCAAAGGCAGCACCAATGTCAGCTCTTCCGCGCCATGGCTTGGAGCCCCAGCACGCTGCCATCTTCCCCAGCAGCCCACGCAACAAACTATATTTAAGCGAATCTCCTCTCCCAAAGCGTTATTTGCGGTAGCACACAGCATTTTATCCCATTTTGTAAATAACTTAAAAAAGGGTGATCTCGGCCCTGAAACTGTGCTACAGTCAGAAATAGGGGTAGAGTGTGGCCGAGGCAGCGTGGTCCGAGGCTGGCCCAGGGCAGCGTCTGTCGGCTCTGTGGGACACACGACCGAGGGTTTCCGTAGCATTTCCAGGATTTGGTAATTTGCTGCCTACAGAAACCCTCGGTGACCGGCGCGGGACGGGTAACGCCTGGAGCTGCCTACGGAACCGCACCGTATGCTCCCTGCCGCAAGCTGCCCGGCTCCCGGCCAGCGCCCGGCCACAGCGCGCTTGCCACCGCCAGGTCCGGGCGGACCTGCTTCACCACGCTCGGCAGCGCGACCGCCTGGGCGAGAGCCAGCGGCCCCGGGGCGGGGGCGGCAGTTCTCCTCAGGGCACCCCGGCATGGAGCCCAGCCGCCNCTCGCCGCCCCCCGGGCGCTGTCGGTGGGCCCGGTGGGGCGGGGCGAGGTGCGGCCTGCGCGCCGGAAGTGAGCGGCGGGGGGAGCCCGGAGCGGCGGCGGGCGCTGGGGCGGTAGCGGCGTGGAGGGAGCGGTGACTCCGCTGCCGGGCAGGGACGTGCTCCGGCGGCGGGGCGGAGGCGTGTTCCGCGCTCGGCGGAAACAAGGAACGGGAAAGGAAGGGAGCGGCAGTGGGAACCGGTATCGGCGGCCACCATTAGCGGCGGCGGGAGGAGGAGCAGCAGCCGCGGGGGTCTGCAGGCGGAGCGGAGCCCGGGTGCCGCCGCCGGCAGCGAGCGGGAGTGTGCCCGCCGCCTCGCCCCTCTATTTTGTGGGGGTTCGCCGCTGCCCGCCAGCCCGCCGGGGGCTTCCCCGGGAGCCGGGGCGAGGTGAGTGGTGGAGCCGCCGCCTTTTCGTGGTGGGTTTTTTTGGTTTTTTGGTTTTTTTTTTTTTTTTGGG